>JAOTRN010000017.1:5528362-5550120 GCA_028566695.1 Bagroides melapterus
GCTAGACAGACAGGACAAACAATCTACACACATACACAGAGAGCTTCCTGAAGACAAAGAAAGCTGGGGCAATGTGACGTCAATGCCTTTTTATGAACTTCGTGGCGCGTAATTATCCTGATTGTCGCCACCTGTTCTTTCCGAGCCTTTAAATTGGCGTTTGTGCACACAGAGCTTCAGACACAACTTCCTCAAAGAAGCATTTCCCCTAGCGTCAACTCGACGCAGCATCGAAGTTCCCTCGAAAGGGAACTACATTCTCTTAAAAGCCAAGGATTTGTCAGAGCAGATCGCATTTAATACCCTATCTCTATTACAATCATTACTGCCCCTTCCCACAACTTAATCCCTTCTCCCAGAGGACCAAGGTTCTTGTTCTTTTTACCTTTATTTGTCAGATATTATCTTTCATCTGAGATACAACCATGCTGCTTTTACATGGTCTGTGGTGTCTGAAAGTCTGCTGTATTGTGTACTGATACAATCAATATCTGTCTGCATAAAGATTTATTAAGAATATATTTTTGCTATGACAATAATAGTTTATTCTGAGAGAGAATAAACATATGAATTGGACTACAAAAAAAAAGAGATTTACGGTTCAGTAGTAACTATTCTATATTTTATATAATGAATTAGTAAATAATTTACTTTGATATCTACAGTATTTCTATATTGGTCTATCTATAGTATTAAACATAAACTTTAATTAATCAATTTGAAAACAAATATTTGAAAGAATGGGATTAAAATCTCCAGTCCAGTTATTTGAAAAGATTCACTTTTTCTCCTTTCCTAACATCCAGCTCCCAAATGGCTTCTCAGCTCACTATAAAATGCTGTAGAGGGTTACAATAGAAAGCTTGAAAGTGTGCAACACAGTGCTGCTCAGGGACTGGGGTTGAGGTTTAAAATATAATTTATTAATACACATTCAAAATAAAATTATTATACAGTTTGAGGAGAAGTTACTAATAACTATAAATTATACAAACTGTATTTAAACTATCACTGTTAATTAACCAATCATTAATAACTCATTAATCTTTAAATAATAAACTACATATGTTGCCTTTAAATAGTTTATTTCCCAACCCTTACAAACTGTTAGCAAAAAGACTGTTTATTTCCTATCACTGTTCTGTGATGACCATACACAGATAAAACAATTTTACATAGTTAAAATAATATGTAAATGTAAACAGTTTCACAAAAATATATTTTAAAGACTAGATGACGACAGATGAAGGATGAAACAAACTCAGAGGCAAATCCCTAGCAGCCCCCTTTCTGGCACTAATCACTGTCCAGAATGATGTGGCAGGTCCTCGCCAACAGAGGCTTCCAGCTATTTATCTCATCCCATCTGACATGCTTGTATTACTGTATGAGAGCATTCTATATGGAACCATCTTTCTCTTCCCTGATGGACTATCAGACCCTACTCCATGTTTTTGGAAACTACTGTCTCACCCTTATTACCTTGTCTGTTGAAGCAGTTCCTGCCATGGCAATGCTGCTGCCTGGCTTTGTCCATCATTCCAAAATTATCTTTGATCCATTTTGTTTTCATTCTCCTTAGCCCAAATATTAGTAAGTGAAGAGAAAAGTACACTCTTACTACTGTTTTGTGCCTTGTGCTATTTTCATTAAACCATTAATAAACAATTTAAAGCCTTTATTTAAAAATGTTACATCTACAAAGACACAAAGGATGGAAGGGTTTCAGGTTTGAGTGCTTTCCATAGGTTTCTTTTTGTATCTAAGCAGGAGTTGACAAGCACTGAATATAAATCCCCAGAATTATAATGTCAGGGCCTGATTTAGTCAACTCCATTTCCCAAGATCCTCAACACCATGGTGAACTACAAAGGCAGTCAAATGATTTGTCAAATCATTTATATTCACAGTTCCCTTATTGGATAACTGGAAACTCTTTTCAGGCAGTGGAGCGTCTATGAGTTGGAACCGATTCACCCAGTTCTTAATTAGTTTACATTTGTCCTAGTGTATTCTAGTTAGAACATACAAAAGACATATCACTTACTTTGTACATTCACATGCAGCATATTGGCAACACTAATAGGCATCAGCATTATGAGTATCAGCTACTAATAGGTAAGGTAACAATCTTTATATGTACAATTTACAATACAATATTCACAATATTTACAATATTCTGAATGACTTACAAACACAACAAACAAATGAAGCTATACCTCTGCAGGTTTTGTTTTTCTATTTTTCTATTTTTCAAAGCCCCACATCATCAAGTAATCATCAATGGAAAACAACAGATTGCTGTACTGTGTGTACTAATAGAAATAAAAGGCCAATATTGTTTTTTATTATTACCTTTTTTTGTGATGGAAACCAGGCCAGTTTCCAAATTACAGCACTGAGTCAAAGTATGAACATGTTAATGGTGCACTATCAGTGGAGTCACATATATTTGAACATCTAGAAGTGGGCAGTATGCATTTTGTAGTCAAAATGAAACAAATATCCAAACATATATGAGTCACAAAACTATAAAAATATCAAAAAACTCTATATGAGTTCTTACTAACAACATGCCCTAATAGACCAACTTTAATTCAGGCATAGTTTCTAAGCAGGTACTTAAGATGTTTTAGGTAGAGACAGCTTTGTATATGTGCTCTAACCTATAAGTTTTTGGTGAGTTTGTAGACATTTGTAAAATATATATTACAAAAATATCCCAGAGTCTTATTTTGAACACAAACAGCAAAATCAGGTTTATATACATTTTGGTAATGTGGTCCACTATACATTTTAAACATGTAAAAATATAATAATACCCTTAATTGACAAGGCCAAACTGTTTCATTCATTCATTTTAATAGGTGCTTTGTTCTAGAGACGGTCAAGGTAAATAAGGAGGCCATTTTGGGAACAATGTGTGTGTCATGGGTATACATAGTCCATGCATATACACACTCACTCACACCTAGGGGAAATTTAGGGCAGTGGTGGTTCAGACGGTTAAATTTCAATTCCTCTCATAGATTCATTTTTGTCTGTTTAAATAATGACTTTGAATATAATGCTGTTTTCTGTAAAACAGAAGCGATTACTGATGGGTTGTTCTTGAACGATTCGTTGAATTCAATTCTTTTTGAAAGAATCTTTAATGTGATTCGTTAAGAACGAGTCGTTTTCGAAAGTAATTTTTGTCAGCGTCCTATAGGTTCTGGAATTAGTTCACCTTTATGGAGTTTCTGGTTTTTAGAGTCGGTCATTCATCACGTGATAGGCCTGTAATCTAAACGTTAGGCATAGATATGAACGTTTGGTCTCTCGAGTCTTCGGTCCGAGTCTTTTGAGTTGTTCGTTCTTTTGTCACGTGCCCGCTTCAGTATCTTACAATAAATAACTAGCAAACTGTTCTGTGTATTGCAAGTAATGTCCATATACTTAAACTAATTAGTAAAATGATATAAACGCAAATACTTTAAAAACGTTTTGGGTCTGCCATCCCGTCTATCACAGTGGTTTGGTCCACTGAATGCTTTCCCGGTTACCTCACCGATACAAACGAGTGCTCCGTTATTGTAGCTTGTTGGATAAGTGACCCATTACAACTAACAATAAGTCTGTGTGATATCTGATATTAGGCTAGTTGAACTGAATATCGATTACTTATCTAAATAAGTGACGTCCTCTGTCTAAATACTATGGGGAGGGCGCAAAAATATTTATTAATTACAATATGACCACGTGTTTAACCCATGAAACAAACTCACTGTTATGCACACATGCTGTGTACACATCTCTTACAAGTACAATATTGGCTGCATTTGTTTCCCATTCAAAAAATGCTCTTAAGAAATGTAGTTACGGTATGACCCTTTGATCTGAGCATCTTAAAATGATGAATATGATGCACACAGCTCTTTATAATGTAATGTTAATGTTTCGATGCATTGCGAGACAGTTAAGATGGATTAAAATATGTGACTATTCAAATATGAGAATATCTCATCCTCTCACAATCATTCCCTCTCTTCTCTCACGTATATGCAGGATATCTGAGTTCTGAGGTGGAAACATCTGATCAGCCTCAACCTTATCATAGCTGCTGTTACGGTGGGAGAAACCCTCTATACCTATTTTGGCAGACTCCAAATTTTGGCAGTTTTGGGGTAAGTTTTGTTACATTATATTAAAATAGCCATTATTTTTAAATTACATGCCAAATGGTCTTTTGAGTATTTTGAGTCTCTTTTTCACTGATAAGATAAAAAGTAAGCGATTGCGCTGGTGACTTTGCCGACCACAGAGGGTTAATTTTTTACTCTTTTGATGCAGGATACTGACACAGCTACAAAGAGAGAGATTGCACTTAAATGTCTCATCCTTAACATGGGAGAAGCAGTGGAGTACATCATCAAGGATTTCCTGGTAAGGCAACCTTAAAGTCAGTTGTTTCTGTCTTTTGTTGTAGCGTGCATCAATGTAAACATAGCAGATGAGTGGACATAACAAAAGCTGCTACCCCCTCTGTTGGAATGTTAAGAGATTAATCTGGGGGAAAATCCAAACAAATCAATTTCTGATTCTTTTTTTTTCCTCTCCTCTCTAAATTCTTTACCAGGTGTCTGAGAAGGAAGAGGCTGAAGCAACTCTTCAGCAGGAAACCATGGCAATATTTGTCTTTAGAGATGCACAAGCTGTACCCAAAGACATTGGCATCATACTGGAGGGACAAAAGGTTCTGAGTGAGTTGCCGTTCATTGCAAATGCCATCCTCCTGGGGCTCCTTTATGCTCTCAATTTGGAATATCCCAAGACACTTAAACTGACTTTTGAGTATATCCAAAAAGTCATCATGGAGCTGGACCCAAAAGGCATGACCAACAAAGTCAAAAGGCTCTATGACCAGCTCTACGGTTCACCCTGCAATTGATTTTGTGTTTGAGTAGCTGGCTATGGTTCGGCATTTGGTTAAGTGTTTTTAGTAGTATAATCAATCAAGCCTTGGCAATTGGCTTTTCTAAATGCTGCCAATTTATATAAGTTTACATTGTATTACAACGGAGTACACAACAACTCCATACTTGTGTTCTTTTTCAGACTTTTTTTTTAGCAGGTGGATATTATTTGTAGCATCATAAAAAAACTGATTTCTGATGGGAAAAAAATCCTAATTCAATGCTTGTGTTGAATTGCACAAATGTAAGAAAATGTCAATGTTTGCCAGCTACTAAATGTTAAAAAATATTTTAAAAATCTGAAATTGTAAAAAATCTGAAAAATGTAAAAAATCTGACACTTTACTATTAAGTTGTGGATATGTAAAATATGTTAATAAATTTTGTCTTTTTTGATTAGATTTGTATCATATGGCATTAATTTATGTTTCTTAATGGGAATCATATTTTATTAAATTAATACATTTTTATTTTTATAAAACAAATAATTTCTATTTACTTGTATTTTTAAAAAAAAGATAAATCAATTAAATCTATATCTGTTGGATTGGATAAAGTTAATTATTTCTAACATGTTTCTTAAATTCAAAACAATTGTTTAATTGAATCTTTATACATTTGATTGAGAAAAATAAAATATTCTAATATTTCTTAAATGAGATTTTTTTTTTTTTTATTAAATCCATATCTTTTTGTTTATATCAAAATTAGATACATAAAAGAGCAAAAGCACAGTGAGCTCTTTACTCTTTTTAAACAGTGAATATGGATTTGGTGTCAGCTATTGACCTCACAGCTATTCACACATGAGCTCAGTTGACAACAGCCGCTTCAAAACAAATCGATTTCACAGGGGAGTCTCGGATGAAAGAAAACAAAGTCACCGCCTATCTATCCACATACTCACAGGTGATACAATAATTGTATAGAAAAATATTTAAATTGTATTAAAAAATAAATTATCCAATGCTGACTGTTCAATAAAACGATCTTTAACATTATTAAATTATTTTTTTTTTTACTTTTACATTCTGATGATTGAGAAATTGTCCAGAATTTTGCGTATTGTGTGTATCTGTTAAAGGTGTACCAAACTTTTGACACATTTGGCATCAGTAATTTCAAAAACATAGTCTACAGCCCACTGTTTTTTTTTTTTTTTTAATTATATCATACTATACAAATACACACATCCCAGAAATTACATTTTTTTCTGACTGAACAAAGATACAGACATGTCCACTACCAACACATGCCAAGTTAAAAAAAAACATGCTCTTAGGGTCCACAACACAGCATGATCACAAAGATGACGAGTTGCTCAGCTTTACATAATAAGGTCATGTAACAAGGCCTTGCCCTTTCTGTGAGGCACTAACATCAATATAAGGCCAAACAAGGCCGCAGGGAATCGAATGGATCTCCTTTTCAACTAGATCACTTATGGAAGAAATCCAAGTGCCAAACTAAGCATTACTTCAGTCTGATTTTAGGTGCACTTACTCTGTACTCATTAAAACATATATAAGTAATAAAAGCAACTGTGAAACACAAATTGATGCAAGTATGGTCAAGAAAGTGCTACCATGGAAAGAAAAGAGCACTGGACATCAGCACTTTTAATTACTCATTCCTCATGACATCTTAGAGCAGCATTTATTAATCAACTGCAACGAAATCACTGCATAACAAGCTACCAGCATTGCAAAACAAACCAATTACAGGAAATACATAAATAACATTGCAATAATTTAACAGGTCAGCAGTTCTTTATTTTGTTGAATCAGCAAATGTATTGAGTAAAGTGTCTCTGCAGAGAAATGTGGGTGATTCTCAGTACATACAGTGAGGTCCAAAATCCTAAGACAACCTTGGATATTTGGGATTTTGTAGGGAATAAGCAGAACATTTTGAACTATTTATAATAAAATGTAAATGTTGAATAAATAGAATATTTAATTTTCAAGATTCTGCACTATTTCTAGATCCTTATTTAAATGTAATATAATTTATGACCTTGAACATGTTAACTGCTTTGTATACAGGGTCAGATTTTCTTCTTTCTTCTGTTGAGGCTAGTGTTCAGATGACACTCTTATGGATTTGATCATAAGCCTTCCACAGTTAAAGTAAGGGGACATGCCAAATACAAGAAACGTTTCATGTAAATATTTCAAAGATTCTACTATTTGTTCTCAATAATATAATTTGTAATGCAATCTATTGTGTTAAATTAGGGGGTAGACAAAAAACAAATTGGAGCATTTCCAGAAAAGTCTCAGAAGTTACACCCCACATTCTTATATTTATTGGGATTAGACAAAAAGTCTGAGTGATGAAATATTTTGTGGTTTGCTCTGAACTAGCTAAATTTACTGAATGTTAGTGAAAATTACTAATTAGTTAGATGTTCAGTGATCTGTTAAAAACAATCAATTATCTAAAACCTTATATAGAAAGTTCTCTCAAATGATTATTGACTTATTGACTTATTATTGAATTATATATATAATTACAGCAAACAAAAGACAGCTATTTTTCACAAGCAAGCAATATTAAATTAACTATGGTCCAGATACAGCGATGCTGCTTTATTAAGAAGTGTTCCTTAAAAAAAACTACACAGATAGTTACAAAAGGCTTCTTACATAATTGGATATTTACATTTTCACTAGTCATTTTATAACAATATAAATTCTGTATTGAAATGTTTTATGAGATACGTTCTCTATACCCAACTTGGTTCTAATGCCAAATTCATCACCAAATTACCAAACAGCTTGGATTAATTGACAGCAGTCTTCAAACATTCAAGACAGAGGCAGGATAAGGACCTACGTGGAATTTGCATATATTTATTTACATTTAAAATAAATGAATAAAACAATACATAAATATCAAAGTTGCAAAAGGTACAAAGGCATATTATCCATTTTAGCCCAAATCAAGCATCGTCTGAACACATGCTACAGTAGAAGAGATTAGGCATGAGAAAAAGATGACCTTTTGTAAGTTGTAAACATGGTCAATATCACAACTTCAATTTAAACAGAAGGGAACAAGACAATTTCTACTGACCTAGAAATCCCTCATAATTTGAATTCATCACAATAAAGTGTTGGCTCAATTCTCTTGTAAACTATGTGGCCAAAGGTTTGTAAACACCTGACTATCAAGCATAATTGCTTTGTGAACATCTGCTTAAAAAATGAGTCTCCCTGTTGCTGTTAATAATAACCTCCATGCTACAGGGAAAGCCATTTTTATATCTTATACTAGCATGCTCTTGTCTCTGTTTTACTGCTTGGGCAACAAATTTAACAGCAATTTAACAAACCACAGCTAAAAATATCCAATGGCTGCAAACTGCATATGAAAATTCTGAACGAGAATATATTACATAGCTGATGAATGTTTCAAATATGTGATGTATACAACCTCATCGATATCTCAGTTTGATGACATTTTGCATTTTGCCGAGGAAAGAGCTCTCTACGCTTATGAAAGCTGTCCACAGCCACTGCTCATGTACTGTGACTATTCGCACAGAAAAGAAGCAAAAGAAAAGAAATTATATTTATATGTGCAAATGCAAATATTTTTGCTCTGCAAAAGGTATTTTTTATTTACAACATTCATTGCATCTACTAGAGTGTAGGTGTAAGTTTTAAGTTATTACTTAAGGCTTTGTTGGAACTATGTCACTGGGTGCAACTGTTAATCTTTTAGTAGTTCATAAACTCCAACATAGTGCTCATTTATGTTCAAACTAAACAAATTTTCAACAGTTGTGATGAGCTGAAGCAGAGGTTGTGCTCTCTGGAGTTCTATCCTGGTCTCTGAGCCTTACTTCCTGCCCACAATATCATGTTGCAAAGTTTTGTCAGTTCTCTATAGTGCTGAGCTTTCTTTAACCCTGTAAGCATAACATGTGTCTAGAAACATCACCCACTGGTATGAAGTGTGGGTGGTGGGGTGGGGAGGAGGTGGCAGATGTGGGGAAGAAGCTCAAATTTTATTTGTCACAAACAACATTTTTTTTAATAGCAATAGCAAAAATACCAAATTATGGTAGAGTATAAAAATCACGTAAAAGAATAAAAATAAGGCATGTTAGGCACAAATTAAGAAGTAGTAAGTGTACAGTATATGGTACAGTCACATGTGTGAATTTGAACATAATGAACATAATATCTATTATATATTGTTAAAGTGCAAAATGTGCATGTAGTGCAAATTTTTTAATTATATAAACCTCTGGCTAAGGTAGTGAGTGTTGTACTGATGTCTGAAAGTCTAGAAAGGGTCCAGGTTCTAGGTGTCCTCCTGGTTGAGGGCCTAAATAGCCTTCAGGAAGAAGCTCCTCCTCATTCTCTCTGTGTTCATTTTCAATGGGCAGATGCACTTCTCTGAACGCAACAGAGAAAAAAAGTCCATTGTTGGGATGGTTGAAGTCTTTCAATTCAGATCTTCCTAGACTTGGGCCAGCACTGCTTGCTATAGATAGACTCCAGTTCAGGGAGCTCAGTGCATATGGTAAACTCAGCTGATCACACCACCCTCTGGAGAGGTCATCTGTCATGTCTGGTGCTGTTCCCATACCAAGCTGTGAGGCTTCCCGTCTGGATGCTTTCAATAGTGCCGGGTTAGAAAGTCTTTAGCACCTGAAAGGGAGGTTTTAAGTCATTTACACGTCTGACATGGTAGAGACACGGCCAAGTCTTTGACTTGAGTTATGTGAAAACCTAGATACCGGAAACTGTCCACTCTCTCCACTGGGCACCTGTTGATCTTGAGTGGTTTGTAGTTCCACTCCTGCTTCGTGCCGAAGACCACTCAACTCCTTTGTAATGCTAAAGTTCAAGAGGAGATCACTTCACCACTACAGAAGGAAGGGCTACTGGGAGATAGTCATTGATGCAGGCAGGCTGGGCTTTCTTCAATACAGGAACTATGGTGGACTTAAACCATGTGGGGATTGTAAACTGTTCTAGGGAGAGGTTGAACATCTCAGAGAACACCAGTGCTAGCTGGTTAGCTCAGGCTCTCAGGACTCGTCCAGGGATGCCACCTGGTCCTGGTGCTTTCCTGGTATTCTCTTGAATATCTTCCTCACGTCATGGTCCGAGATGATGAGTGTGTTTTCCGCTCCGGCACTCTCCAAATACATGCTGCTTGGAGCACTATTTGCACTCCTAACGCTGTTAGTGTTGTTAGCTACTGCTTCAAAGCGAGCGTATAAAGAGTTTAGCAAGTCTTCCAGAGAAGCGTCTTCTTTGTTGGTAAGGAAATCCATAACCCAGCTGCAAATTAGATTGTTGAAGAGGGCTGAAGTGCTTGGGGGCCAGTTTGACAGGTACTGTGGTAAACAGTGTCCGGGCATACGTGTTCTCTTATGCCAGATGGGTTAGGTATGCGTGAATGGCTATAGAGATTGCAGTTGGCTTGGGTACTGTCACTGTATATTTAAAGCAGCTTGTAAATGTTGAATAACATACAGAGAGGATGAAGATACTGGATATGTAAAGACAATTGATATTTCATCAACAGATACCTCAACAAAGACCTCAAGTAGTCATGCAAAGTCTGCTGACGGATCCCGTGTAGTGCTATTGTTGTTATCACTAAAATGAGTCTAAATCCATATTTTTGGTTTGCATTTATGATTACTTTCCCTAAGTATGTTCTTGATATTATATGGGTTTGTGTGCCACCATTTTTGAAAGCTGTTTCACATATTTTTAGTGGATCTTACATCTTATGGTTAAGGTTTGTTTATAAAGTTTGTAATGGTTATCTTCATTTATTACTTGGGATACTGACAATGTGGAAGTGGACAGAACATTTGTGTGCTCCCTCAGGTTAGCATGCCTCAATTTGTCTGATAGTCCAATGTGGGGAAGTGTGTTGCTTTTGTAAGCTTTTTGACATTTGTGAATTAATCTAGTGTGCTGTTCCTGATAGGAAGTTCCACATTTTTGTAAAATTTAGGACACATTGTCTTAAGGTCTATGTGACTGAATGCCAGGATGTCTATGTCTTCAGGGCTCTTATAGTGACTTGTGGTATGTTCATAGCTTAACATAATCTTCAGGAGGTAATAACTACTATAATAGCATCCACTTGTCAGCAGGGCGAAAGATCTACACTTTCTAAACATCCCCTCCTTTTGTCAGAGTATACAGCCCAGCACACTGTATAGTGAAAGGCTTGCTGCATTTGGGATGCCATCTTTTAATCATGTCTCGATCATAATTATTGCACAGATGTTCATTTCATGTGTGCTAATTTATAGTTTGAGGTTAATTCATAGTTTGAGTTTATAGTTTGAGTTAATCTGTTTGAGTGACCACAAGGAAAAGGTTAAGATTTTTCACACATTACAATTGACCATACAAACACGCTTCTATTTCTTGGGGTTTTAAACAGGAGGGGTCATAAAAGGCACAACAGGGGTTACTGACTTTGTGGCCAAGTATTCATAGTAACATCACTTTTTGTCCTTTGACTTAGGCTCTTTATATCATTGTGAAGCAGAAGTCAATAATAAATGATAATTTTGATAATTCAAATTTAGGACCCCATTTTAAGAGCAATGGCTTTAGAGGTAGCGACACCAAATTCAGAGCCTAAATAAATTTAGCAGCATGATGTCAGTTATAGGCAATTTTCCACTTAGTATTCCCTTTCTGTTACATACAAACCAAAATTATATAAAAGTAAAAGTCACCACATTTAAGTACTGCAAATCCATACATGTTTGTGTTTATGTGGTTTGCAAGGTGTGTGTGTGTCTGTGTGTCTGTGTGGATGTGTGTGAGGCAGATGGGGTCTAGTCATATCAAGCTAATCTAATTCATACTGGAATGCTGATAAGAATCATAATTTAGGCTAGCCACTGCAGAAAACAATACACACTCACAGGAAACTTGTAGTTATTAAGGGACTGAGAGAGGCTTTGAAGATACTCAGTAGAGGACAATCACAATTCAAATTACATGATCTAATATTATAATAAGGTACTTTAAAATGTAGAACATACAGTATAGTCATTAATAATTTGTGACAGAATATTTGAATGCCCATATCATCAGCTTAGCTGTAGTAAAGGAATTTAAGCCTATGAAAATACAGAAAATCCATAGAAAGCTAAAATTGTTATTAATAAATTAAATGTAGCAGTCATTATGCAGTTCAAGTAACTGCTTCCTTTCTTTAACAAAATTCCATTTTGAAGGAACCATTCCTTTAAGAATCCCTTCAGAATCTCCACAAAATGTCATTGTAGTTCACTTAAAAGCATCCTTTCTTCTTATGAGAGCTTCAATTAGAGTTCTTGACTTGTTGAAGAGTGACTGCCCTTTGCCTATGCTAATGCAGCACAGAATTTTCTACTACTCCATTGTTCCTTGTTAGCTTTGCTGTAAGACCTTTGAAACCCATTCTGTTTGATTTAACCAAGCAATATAGGAGACTGCCATTAAGCAAATAATTTTTGTTACAGTGTATCAAACAAGGTTCAGCACTCTGACTATAATTTAACAGAGTAAATATCATTGGATAATGTTAAGGCTGTGTCTACCACTGTTACATCTACAATGTGGCTTGTACAGGACCTCCAAAAGGTCATATGCTATATATATAGAATCATAAATTTGGTACTTTTCAGCAAGTCTGTGGCTTATGTCCATTCAAACAGTTGTCTATTATTTAGTCCTCCAGTGCCATTGTTATGCTAAATGTCATAACAATTACTGACTCTGAGCAAAAATATATTATGCCTTTAATTTCAACAGGAATATCAAACTCGATTTGCCAGTTCTTTCAAGTCACTTCAGAGTACATCAATCCATGAAGGTGGCATATACTCCTTCCATCTTGGGATTCAATTTTTGGACTGGACCAGACAAATAACACATTTCAAAATCCTTTAGACTAAGGATAATGTTGAACCCCTAGCACACTATAGCAAGGAGCACTTTCCATATGGAATTATAACAACTCACTGCAACATGACAAATTTTTACAATTTTTAACATTTTATAATTCAGAGAATGAACAATTCTCAACTCTCATAGTTGAGTCTTTGGGAAATTATTATTTTGAGATTTGCCTTGGGCATTCAAGAGATGTTATTTGAGAGTAATGTGGACCAAATCATCATCTGTGTAATGATAAGGGTGCAGGGGACTTTTGAGCCTCTTGAAAATTTTATTTTGGCTCACTCAAGCGGCCTCGGTTTTCACTGGAGCTCTTCAGCTTTTGGCAATGGGCAACGAAGGGCTCTCTAGTGCACTTGACAAAGAAAAACACAGAAGGATGGCAATATATTTCTAACTCGTGCACACCCAGTATCTAATGATCTAAAAAAAAATCTAAAGAATAAGCAGCAGGCTTTATTTCTCCATACATTACAGTTCTTAATTCTATCTGTACATATCCCTGCTAGTTAGGAAGCTGGGGTCAAACATGTTGGAGCAGATAGGTTTAAGGGTCTTGCCCTGTGGCCCAACAGTAACAGCTTGGCAGTGTTGGAGCTTGAACACCCAACCTTTTGATCAGTAAAAAAGATCTCATCAATGTGTCTCCATCATGTTTGCATATCTGGATCCTAATATTTTTGCCTAAACAGCAAATTTCTGGAGTTGAATATTCTGGAGTTAGAGATAATCCTGGGTAAGAGTTAGAGTTTGGGATTTTATTTTCAAACAGACTACAGCCGATGTTCAAGAGTACTCTAAAGCTGTGGAATATTTTGGTGTTTTGCACTGGGTGTTGAGGAGCCTGATTCAACTCCACCTGGTGTTACTTGGTCTACATCTTTCCTGTGCCCAGCTCCATTATCTTGGACTTTGTTGTAAGGAAAGTAAAAGTGTCATTTTGCTTTATTAATCTATTTCTTATGCATGAGGAGTATACTGATTTTGTCTGGAAGTAGTAGCTCAGTTGTTGGACTACTAATCAGAAGGTTGGGAGTTTGAATGCCAGGTCCACTCAGCTAACTCTGCTGGGCCCCGAGAAAGGCCTGTAGCCCTAAAATGGTCAGTGGCATAAATGTAAGTCACTCTGGGGTGTCTACCAAATATTTGTGTATTTTTTGCAGTGGTGGGCTGTCAGGGCTGGCAAGGCCTTCTCTGCTGGCCTAAACACTATCATAAGCACTGGCCTACATTTACAACCTAAATTCTAATATTTGTTCCATGAAATTGTATTCATTTATTCCCAAAAGTCTATTCTCTTCATTTCATAGCATTTCTCTTGGCTGCACTGCTTCCAGTATGTGTATGTTAGATTTCAGCCGCTATGTGCTGCCATGTCATTCTAATCCTCGCAGGGCCTTCATAATCAGTAGTGCTGGCTGATGTAACTTAAACAGTATTAGCAATGGGACTGTTTCTTTAGCCAATCAGATTTAAAATTCACCTCACAATAAGGTCAGAAATAACATCAGCATTTTTCCGTCCAAGTTTGACTAGCAAAACACATCTGTAGCGATCTGCACACATGAATACACGAGTTAAATTTTCTTATACCCACAATGGCTGACTGACTTGGTCTTGGACAGACTTAAAAATCCATTTTCAATGCGGACTTTTCCAGAAAAGCTAGACAACGTGAGGAGATGTCGGCCAAACCCGAAGCTCCATATGATGTATGTGGCACAGTTGTGATTGTAGTTGTCTTAACTGGGTTCCTTGCTTTAGTAAAAATGGTATTCTCCCTCAATACATGAAATGCCTCTTTCTCTGTAATTCCACGCCTTTTCCACTCCTATTGCGTTTTGTATAGTATTGGTGATTTCTATAATTGTGGCGTGATAATGGTGGTATCATGAGGTGGATTAAGTCGGGTAAGCCCCACTGAAGGCCCAGGTACCAAATGCACCACACCACTGATGTTTTGTAATTATTTTCACCTGAAACCATTTTAGTGATTTAGGTTTTTTAAGACTGTAAAAGGGTTATTATTTAAATAAACTCTCGTTAAGAGTTAAATTTTACTCTATATCTTAGAAGAATTTGAACTCCACAGGAGTTTAGTTTTAACTCCTGAAAAAAGCTGAAATGTCAACTCCCAGAAAAAGTTAGTTGAACTTTGTGTTAGAGTATATTCGATGATCAGAAGTACACTCAAATGTGGTGTCAAATCTCAAATGTACACTCAAAGGCCAGAATGTCAGATTAGACAGAATTGTAGAGAACAGCAATTTTCAAATCTTGCAACAGGTTCTTAAGTAGAATGAGTCTGGGATTTGACTGGGTCATTTTAACACATTCAGATCCTTGGTTTTAATAAATTCTAGTAAATCTTTGGCAGTATATTTAGGGCTGTTGTCCCACTCAAAAGGATGTTCTCTCCCTGGCTTCTTAGAACAGATTTATTTATTATGTGCTTACTCATTAAAGCAATTATGTGACTTATGGCAACTGATTGCACCAAAATTAATTTAGGGGTTTCAGGGCAATCAGGTGAAAATTTCTGTATTTTTTGTGTAGATTCATCCCAGTCCATTTCACTTCCATTTTGTACCACTACAGTATGTGTAAATGTTCAAGGGGGTTGAAAAATCAAATTTACAAGTTGCACATATGTGAGTAGTTGTAGGAATAAGTACAGCTTCAGTAAAAAAAAAAGTATAAATATAAATTAATTAATTTGCCTTGCATAAGCTCAGTTGCTGTTACATATAAAGCCCACCTGAACATTCAAACTACTTAATAGTAAACATCAAGCAGTACAAATCTTGTCAGTTTCATATCAGTGTATAAAATGTAAACAGAAATATGTTACCTAGGTTGGCATCATATTTAATGAATGTTTTATATAAATTAGCCTACATGATGGCATTAGCTAAAAGTTGAATTTACAATCGATGTTCTTGCAACTTTTGTTTGTGAAAGAGTATAAATGTACACAAATGAACACTTCTGTTAATGTACAACTTTAACTGCCAACATCTATACAGATAACAGTAATGCATCTGAAATGACTAGGAAGGTTAATCCATAGCTTCTGTACCTAAATGTTACTCTCAAACAGGGGAAAATATCAGGGAGCGCATTTTATAGTTAACAATAAAACAGTCCCTCGACTCTGAGAGATCCACAAGTGGATTGTCAAGCTGTGCTGCTGTTATTAAGCCCACAATTAGACACATCCCCAAAGGTGGAAGCATGTTGCACAAGGATTGCATAAGCAATTCATGAGGATGACAGACAATAGTTAAGAAGGAGCAGTTATAAGGGGCAAGCATGTTCTCTTAAATGAAGTTAGGCAGTGAGGGAGTTAAACAATAATACACAGCTTCTCATAAAAATGATGCTGACCTGCAAAGAAAAAAGAATTACTTTCATGGGAAAGGAACCTTAACATCAAATAAAGTGTATCTGTTTACTGCAGCATGCAGAGCTTTTGGTGCCTACATCCTGTAACAGATAATAAAGGGCAAATGCGGCTCCGATTTTTTTTGTATTTTCCAACAAGCTTACTTTTCATGGATTTTCACAGACGTAGGGGATGAAATTCATTAAGTAATCCTCATGACCTTTAAGAAGGTATTAAATACTCATCTTTCATGTGTTTATGCTCAGTTCACTTAATGAAAGTACTTAATTGAAATTGACAAAGCACTGAGCACAGACATTTCAAGAGAAATATGGTGGGAAATTTCTTGGCTTGACTGTTTAGCATATACCATCTTTAGACAAAATTTTAAGTCTGATTTTTTTTTTCTTTATTTCTTTATTTTTGTTTTTTATTCCTGCACAGATTAGTGGTCACAGTAAAACTTCCTTTTCATCCATGTAAACAGTGAAGTAGGGATACTGTTGACAGGATAAAGTTCATGATTTACCACATTTAAAATTTTCATTAATTCATCTGTCAGATATCTTTATACAAAATAAACTACTCATAGGCTTAATAGATTCTACTGTAAGTACTAGCTAACCAGTTGAGAATTAACTTTCTGGTCACTAGCAAGGATGGTTAAATGCTAATATGTAATTCAATGTCAGTGCAAACTCTTCACATTTCACTGTTTGCTTGCTTGCTCTTTAGTTACAGAAGTGGATATTATCATATCATTATCAACATCAAACATATCAAATCATTATTGAGTTGTGATTCTTACTAGCACTTTTGCTTGTTCTGTTGAATTGATCAGGTTTATTCCAAATATCACTAATTCAAAAACAAGTTATCATGTTGGAACTAATGGCTTTTGTATTCAGTATATGGCTCTAAATATGCTAAAATATTTTGTAAATAAATCTGTTGTAAGGGGCCCATGGAATTAATGTAATAGTTATAGGGGTCCCTGGCTACAAGAAACTCTGAGAATTCCTGTTCTGATAATTTGCATAATCTAACAAGCATAAAAAGCAATAAAAAGATATGGGTTTTTCCTCAAGAGTTTGTATTTTAAGATATAATCTAATTACATATTAGCACCCAGTCCATATTAAGATTTTCCACCTTTTCAGGATGGCTTTGTTGGGTTATGGTGCAAACAAAGTAATATTTTTTGTTTAAAAAAAATATAAAAATATTCATTATAATTTATTCATACAAACTCTACTGCTTTGACAAACCACATTGAACAGTATAGGAAAATCAAAAATAACAAGTAATAGTAATACTTATGTTTTACCATGGATATCATGTTGCCTTAATGGTGTAATAAGGGAAAATCTTTAAAGCACCCCTCATATCTGCTTACTTATCTTCCATTCCCTCCTATCCTTTTCTTACAGTAAATAATTTAATACTGCAAAAAAAAAAAGATTTCATACAAGTTGCTTTACCAAATACCAATGTCTTGTCCTGCGTATCAACTGTGCATCACACACCTCTTTACTCTCACACGTTTCTTATTTTTACTTATTTAGAAATTCCTTTTAGTGAACCTGGCTTAGAAATAAGGTATAATATAATGCAAAGATCTAGCTGATAAGTTGAGGATTAATTGTCCTGCTTAAAAGCAATGGGTATCTGACACATCTGGGATTTGAACTTACAACCTACTAGTCATGAGCTCAAAAGCTTAACTGCTAAACTTTTATTTAATCAAGGGATTAATCATGATGCAATAGAAATGGTTATAACAGCTGTTATAACAATAATGGCCATGTGGTGAAATTTAAATGTAACATGGGTTTACTAGAGTAATTTCTGAACAAACGTGAGACTTGACTTTGTAAAAAAGTTTGTTCAGAAATTACTGGGGCAAGCCAGGACAGAAATTATAAATCCTTTCTTATACATAAAAAGCCTGAATGTATCTTTACATACAGCATTGCATAAGTACGGGAAGAAACTCAGCTATAAGACTACAAAGACCATTTCCACCTAAACAAAACACAATTCCAACACCAAGCAGCTAAATAAACAGACAGAAAGAATGTGTAAACATTGAGCAAGCAACAAAACTGACATAAGCAATCAGCCACTACACATTACATATACAACCAGATTCTGCAGATTCCAACAGTATAAGGATGAACATTGTGACCAAAAAAACCCACTTATATATAAAAACAACCGGCTCAAACTACAATAGAATTTTGGGATATAATCATTTTAATTTGAGCTGGTTGTTTTTAAGCAAGAGGCTCCAAAATAAGCCTAGAGTTGAATAGGTTACATGATTAAGTATACAAGTTCCATAACTTAGAATCATTTGTGCATTGTATAAACTCAAATCTGACACCACAGCTACTACACAGGATCACCATTAATATCCATTAGCGACAAGGCTTTTTTTTATTTTTGGTATTCTGTATTAAATGCACCGTTTATTGCCACTATACATTGCATTAATAATAATTCACCAGAAATTGTATTTTATATTATGTTTTAATTGTTGTTATATTATATAATTGTATTACAGTTGGTAACTTCAGCCCTTTGATCAGTTTCACTTGGATTCTCTTCAGAATAACATCTTCCATAAGTACGGTTCTTTCGGAGATTAATGTCAAGCCAATGTGATATGGCATAACCCACACACTGTCTCTTGATAAGCATCACACAAGAGAATACACGACAGAATAGGAAAACACATCACAATGGATAGATGCAAACACTGACTAGAGTGTCATAAGGTCACAGATTCCCTGTACATATTAATGCTAAGGAAAATAAGACTCTGATATGTTTACTTTTCTTTTTCAAAATGAGAGTGCAGCAAGATAAGGGGTGTGACTCTGAGCATTTGTCTTTGTGTGGCATTGGTCTGCAGTACTGTACAGCCTAATAGACTTCAGAGAATGCTGGGAGAAATAACATTTCTGATAAGCACCCAGTCGGGTCTATTCTATATGTAAATGTACTTGTACACAGAGTAAGTACCATGTTTCTCGACACTTAAGCTGTCCAGGAGATTTACACTTTGCACACACAAGAGTTGTGCAAGTAGCAATAAGATCCTGAGAAGCTCAGCATTTCCCTGAAGGAGAAAGACTGCACAGTGCAAGCCACAATGAAATGGAGGAGTGCAGAAATACTGTATACAGACACCAAACATAAACTCTACTAATGCCAGAAAGCGCACATAGCAGTTTGCATAATGGTGAAAATGGCTCAAATTTACATTTGTCTCTAAAAATTATTTGTGAAATGGTTTATGCCAGTTTATCCCAGACTTGCACATTTCCTAAAGACTGATGAAACTTTATGCAGGAAGACAAGTGTGTTATCTGGCTAACCATAAGTGAGATTACAAATATTCTTTTGCCTGTAAACTATATCTTATGTGAGAAAGGTGTATGTGTGGGTCTGTTTATGGGAGATAAGACAATAAGACATTTAACTGGCTGTCCTGATTAATTTTTTTTTTCTGGCATAACTAAACACAGAATCTATGTCTATGTGTGTAACAATTTTTAAGAACTCATAATACAGAAAGGAAATACACTTACAATTCCTTGAAAAATATACACATAAAATAGAAACGCACCTCTACCAGCCAGCAACCATGCAATGGATTGTTTATGACATGTCTCTAAATGTAACTATTCTGTAATCTTTTTAATGTCACTTTTGCATACATCATTTCTGACAGGCAGCTAGGTTGCAGCATTCTCACCAGGAAAACGCTGTCCTCTCGTTCCCTCTGTGATTGTGTAACTACTGACTATCCAGGAGGTCATTAAACACAATTCTCTTCTCTTCAAGAAAACTTTAGCATAGGAGTGAACAGCACAATATAAAAACAAATTCAACACATATACATTGTATACATGTCTTATGTACTGATAGTGAATGACATTCAAAGCCAACCCAGGCAGCCAAAGGTGAAAAAATAAGTATGTGTATATATAATACACACACTTTAAGACAGAAAGCATAAAGGGATTTTCAATCAAATACACTAGGATCAGTTTTCATATCTATATGCACTATTGACAGGGCTATTCTCCTAATATCCTCTTTTGGCATGTAAACACATTATTCACTGTAGTATTCACTATTTTCTTGACTATAGCTTGTAATCCAATGGCTCCTAACAACTTTCAGTTTTGTTTGTTGAGTTGGTTATGTCTAGACTACCCTGCTTTATGAAAGGAGAAAGAAGACAGTTACAATCAGAGAAAATCCTTAATTTAATGTTAAAGAAAGTGAGAGTGGAATATTAGCCTTGTTGATTATTAGTGATTTTCCTGTCAGGTTTAGATGTTTTAACAACAGTGGAATGAGAATGGCCTTGGACAGGTTATATTGAAAGCAAAGTTATATTGCGGCCTCGTTTGTGGGCAGAGTGATAAAATTGATAAAATTTCATTTTTCTAGTATTTTCTATTCAAGAAACTCTGTTATAGGAACAGAATAGGACTAAGCATAAGAATCTAATTTGCAAAATGTGTGCAACTGACCTAGTTTTTAAAAATTGACATTATTGTTGTTTCTGTTGTTGTTGTTAATAATAATAATAATAATAATAATAATAATAATAATAATAATAATTAATAATAATAATAATAATTATTATTATTATTATTATCGTATGGGATCCTGTAGGCTCTGCCTGTCACGCTGTCCTGATTCGAGTGAAGAAATAATGTAGTGAAAAGGATAAGGAAATAAAAAGTGAGATGATCATCGGTTTGAAACCGGGCTTGTTTCCTCATGCACTCCGCGTGCCTACCCCTCCGTTAGAGCCTAACCCCGAGTGTCTTTAAAGCTCTTCTCTTAAACTACTGAGAAATCCACAACTACCAAGTGCACTTACTGTGGTACATGAGCTCTCCTGTTCTCGCCTCCTCCAAGCGAAGCTTCTCGGAATCCAAGCTGAACGGAACTCGTCCTGTTCCTCGGAATATATGACAGCAAAGAGGTCGCTTTTAACGCAACTCTTATTCGCGTTGCTGGGTATAATTTGTCTGCATAGTACCGCGTAATATCGCAACCGCTAAGCAGTACGTGTCGCGTGCATCACATCAGCTCAGCGCAGTTTGGCGCGTCGGAGCGGCGCGCGCCTGGCTCCGCCCACTCTCTGCGCCCAAGGGCTCGGGAGGAGTGATGGAGTGAGCTTCAGGCGACGCCAAGTCCGAGTGGCCAATGTTGGCATACAACTGCACAGTTAGCATAGGTCTTTTTAAATAGCAGTTAACCCCATGGTAGGCAGCAGTTAGACAGTTTTCATTACAAAAAATAAAAAAATAAATACAAAAGAATGTAGAACAACCCATGTTCACTTTTGTGCCACGGTAACACGAGCCTTCAGAACACCCCAAGATGTACCTCATAAAATATTTATTCTTACCTTAATGAGAACCCATCTTGTGGGAAGCTTCCATTGAG
>JAOTRN010000017.1:5559183-5570423 GCA_028566695.1 Bagroides melapterus
TGTGTACAGCTGCTTTGTGACAATGACCATTGTAAAAAGCGCTATACAAATAAAATTGAATTGAATTGAATTAAAAGATTTTGGAACATACCCACTGTTGAGCGAAGAGTTAATTATTTACAATAAACAAGTTGATGATTTTGCAGAAGAGATGAGTGAAATTAGATCATTCTCTTCCAGAGGGGTAAAATCTACAAAATTCTGGTCTAAAGTGATTAGATTCTCCTCAGAATCAGCCAAAAAGTCCTGCTTCAAGACCTGAAGGTCCTCTGCATTTCACCCCATAGACGGTTGGTGCAGTGGGGCCTGCACCTAAAGCAGGAGTGGTAGCTATCTCCTAGGCCTATTAGGCATGCCACGTGGCTTTGCACCTAGGCATTATGGCTCACACTCACTTCAATAGGTGTATCACCTTGCCCAGGCCCTGTCATGTTCTACAATTGGGACCCGGATCCCACTCCAGGGTCTGGTGTCCTGCAGGGCTATTGATGTTCTGTTCCCAGTCAGCTCATGCTCTCTCATGGCCTGTAGCACAGTCATCGGCCGGTGCGTGGCGGAGTGGGTATTGACATTCCCAGAGTGTCCATCTCCCTTGAATGTGAACTAAACCAGGTTACGTATGTAACCCAGTTCCCTGAGAAGGGAACAAGACGCTGCATCACTTGCCACACCCCGGGCGTCCATTTGCGCTTCCTTCAGACAAATAGAAGCTGGAGTAATGTGATGTAGATGCCATTATATGGACTTGCTGGCACATAATTACTTCACCACCTGTCCATTCCGAGCCATTAAATTGACGTGTGTGCACACCGTGCTTCAGACACGGCTGCCTAGCAGAAGCATTCCCATAGCATTGACTTGATGCAATGTCTCGTTCCCTTCTCAGGGAGCTAATATCTCACCACTCATCCTTTGTGGTGATGTTCTATATAACTGTACCTGCCCTATGAAAAACAACGTTCCTGGTCCCTGTGCCCAAAAATAAAGAAAGCACAGGCCAGTGGATCTGACCTCAAATGTCATCAAGTCACTTGTGATGCTGGTTCTGAAGCACATACAAACAATAGCTGAACCATTTCCAAACCCTCTGCAGTTATTATGGCTCTTAGTCCTACTGACCAGAGCTTACACCCACTTTAAGGAAGCAGGCAGCACTGTGAGAATCATGTTTTTTGACTTCCCCAGGCTTTTCAACACTATACGACTTGCACTTCTCAGTTATAAGATACTGGACATGCGTGTGGATGCTCCTCTGGTGACCAGGATTATCAACTAGCTCACAACTAGCTCCTGCCATCTGCAGATTTGGTTTAGCGATTGAAGAAACAGATATGGATCAAGAGACAGATGAGTCCCTTCTTGCATCCCCTCTACTGACTCTAATGAATCTGCTTCGTCTCCGGGAGCTCGCTTTGAGACTTCTCTTGGCCTGAATGAGGAATTATTGTTGTTTGTATCGGACACTGAGGGGCTCAATGTGGGTGATGATGAGCAGCCTGCCACTGAATTGTTTCATGAAAACAGCTAGTGGCATTCAAGCTATTTGGAGACAATTAAAAATTGTTGACAACTGCGTTGTCACTAAGCTCAAGCCATGCTGCATTGTAAGTCACCTCACCTGGCATCAGATCCACCAAAAAGCAAATAATAAACAACAAATAAATAAACACACCTAGGATGAATCAAACACAAATGCTACACACTTATTTAGCGATAACAGTTGTTATTTAAAATTTTATTGTTTGTAGGCAAACAGCAGTTAGTCCATGTTTGCAGGAATGTAGTTCTTGATATGGAGGAGGATCAGCCTCTCCAGTCATTTAGCTGCTATATGTGTGGATACCACTGGCCTGTAGTCATTATTGCAAGTTATCACATTATATGCTGGTACTGTGGCAGAAGGTAGGAAGAGGGTAAAAATGTGTGTAATAACCTCAGTCAGTGGTCAAGAGGAAAAGTGGGATCTGAATCAGAGACCTAAAGATCAGCAGAGTGACTTATAGAAGTACTTGTGAAATCTCTATCAATTAATACATCAATACTGGTTCACTAGGTTTTGGACTATGAATACTACTCTAAGAATCATCTCTAAATCATCATGATCTTTTTCTTTTTATTAGTTTTTTCTTTCCACTGTATAATGAATTAAACCTGGGTGTAAACTGTTTATTTACTGTGTAATTTTTTTCTGGACAACCTTAGCAGACTATCGATTCTCTGGAACAGCAGAGAATATCACTGTGGATGTGCTAGTGATTTTTGGGGGGCATTCCTGAAATGGGGTTGTCAGGTCTGACTTGTAGTTTGGGAACCAAAGAATACTAATGGAATTTCTACTGCTGTATTCACCCATTACTCAACCGAAATAAGTAACTGACTGAGCTGACCTATATGATTATAATCATAAGCATAACCATTTAATCCCATAAAAGAAGTTCTGAATACTGATATTGTACAATGGGTCCTGAATGACCCCACCCCCACCCCCTTCTCTTCTACTGTGATGATGCTCATGCAATCCGAACGACACCGTCCCAAGCAGAAGCTTACTGCAAAGCTGCATAGTACCACTCACCATCTGTCTCACCCAGCACTCTACACCTGTCAATCCAAGTAAAATTTAATAAAAATGGCAGTTGTGTTCCAGTACCACTGCACTTTTTGATGGCTGTATTCTTAAATGTTTCCACCAAATTACTGTAGCTTTTACACTGCAATTTGAGTTAGTAGATGGTCCCCAGTGAAGTTTGCACGATGAATTTGAGCCTTAGATTCTACAGCCTTAGAACTGAGATTTAATCCAGCTTCATTTTGCATATCGCTCAGTTTGCTCATTTTGCTATGCCTTACATAATTATGAGAAACACCAAAAATAGGAAAATATGTATAATGATATAAAATGTTATGTGTGGGGTGTGGTAGCCAAGTGATTAAGGTGTTGGACTAACACTTGGAAGGTTGTGAGTGTTATGCCAAATACCATAAATGTATTATATAAAATACAGTATACATTTATAAGCTCAGTATTGACCCACATATCATTGGCATTGATAATATGACAATAATTATAATATGATAATATGACAACTTACTGTCTACTTGTTGTTAAGACTAATTGTGTTACTCAATTATTCACATTCATTAAAGTCATTTTAACAGAGGTATCAGTTCCCATTTCCTGAATCAAAATATGCAGTATAAATCTGCGGTGCTGGTATCAGAGAAATGTGCATCCTGTGTACAATTTGTAAAAATCTGCAGTGGAAAACAATAAACAGAGAAGGCAGTTAAATCTCTATCTATCCCTGGATGGACAAAATAACCTCCTTTTATGGGCTGTACCTCAATGCAGAAAATTAGTTTCTGAAAAAGTCATTAACAAGTTGCTTGCTTTATAAGGTGACACAGTCCCATGTGCCTCATATTTTCTACATTTTTCCACAAGAATTCTATTAGCAGAGGTCCAAATTAGTTTGGATCTTTTATCAATGTGAACTGTAACTTGTCTTTTGTATATCTATTCAGCACCCAGAGTTTTGTAATATGCAGTGTTTATTTTTTTATTTATTTAAGATATCCAACCATACTTGAAAAAAAAAAAACATTATAAGACCTCTTTAGATAATGTAATTTAAAACAGCATGAAGCATTATAACTTCTACCTCCCTAGCAGTATGTCAGTATTAATTACAAATTACTATAAAATCTAGCATCAATAGAAAAGTATATTTTAAGTCAGATTGTTCAGATTAGTATATTTAATTGTTGCAAATTTAGCATTTATAGAGACACCTGCTATGTATTATATAGTCAAATTCTGTATTATAATCAGAGAAATGGATGGTATCAGGTGTCTAGAATGGCACAGAAATAAGCTTCCACCATCAAAGTTTCCTTGACATCCTCTTCCTGAAAGTCATAGGATCACAGCCTTGATATTGCCTTGCAAACTTGGCCTTGGATGTTTGCATCATCCTCACTTGAGAATGTATTAAATCTTAATGAGCACTTTAGTTATCTGTCATCTCTGATGATCATTTCCCATTTTCATCCAGAATAGACAAATCTCAAAAGGAAATGTTAGAACACACTCTCATGATATGATCTTTTACAAACGTGTGAAAGCCCTATCATCACACTATTTACATCTCTTGAATATGCTCAATGAATGAAACCTTGTTTTTTTAAGTCACAGGTCACCTATAATAAGAGTTGCAAAGCCAAATGCAGCTAAGTTTTTAGTGCATGTTTATTTTGTGACCAAATATAAGGAAACAGAAGAAACAAAGGCAGTAGGATCTATGGAGAATAATTCCATGTCCCTCTATCGAATACAGTGATGACTTTTCTGATTTGAGAAGATTATAAAGAGGTTTTGGGGAGGGGATGCAGGGTGAAAAGAATGAGTGGTGAGTGAGAAATGAGCACCATCCTCCCCATTCACTCTCATACCCCTCCACAGTGATCTTCATTTCCCTGCTCACTGTAGCACATCTCATCACGTCAAGCTGTTCCATGCACTGCCTCCAAAAGCCAAATCCCCTGGCACGTATATGGTCTAGCAAAGGACAAGCTAACAAGGCCAGAAGCTTTCATGGTAATGTGACTGGTATGGTCTATAAATCCAGCAGAAAGTGGCATCTCTTTCTTATCCCATAGGATACAGCTTTTTTTTTTTTTTACAAATACAAAACAGAAGGCAAACTTATGTTTAAATAACCATACTTATGTGAAAATCAGAGACCAAGTTGACTTGTTTTAAGTTTTATTATTTTGCAAAAAGACTTGTTCTAATCTAATGGTATGTTCCTGACAGTTATTATTTCAAGTAATTTCATTGTTTAGTATCCAATACTCTATTATGAAGGTGAATAAACAAGCATAGTTTGGACCAGGCTCATTAAAATCTGTATATAGCACAATCCAGTGAATCTTTCTAATTGTTCAACAGAGGAACTTTTCATTGCTAATAAATTATTTAAAATGGGGCATAATAATCACTGTACACTTGTTGACATTGACAAAAGTTGAGGGCCTAACCTTTTTTGCTGTCCAAGGCAAATTTCATTATTTCTTTTTTGTTATAAGCTTCAATCTTCAAATCTGAGTCTATAATAATCAGTATGTGTCTTTACACCTGCCACTGTGCAAATTTTACAAATTTTATGTTACATTTTTAGATAAAATTGTGTTAAAATACCTTCTATTTTTTTCCATGCTACACAAAATAGTTTTGTCACATATTCACTATTAAACATTATGTGAACTTTTGTTATGATAACACAAGGTGCTCCCTGTTTTAATTGTCAATAAAAAAAAGATTCTAATGGGATAAAAAAGAGATTCTACTTCCTCCGGAATTTCCCACCATATCTTTCACATTTTTCACACTCTACACTGAATTAGGCTCTCACCAATCCTTACTAGGAACCATCATCTTTTAGGGTAAAAAGAAGTCAAGGGTCTTCTTTGACTTGGCACATAGCAGGTGGACTGGCCCTTCCCTAGTTCACCTACCTTTTCATAATATGCTGTAAATAGCACTTACTTGTTACTAAAACTAAAAAAATCACATTATGCTAACTGCACCAATATTTTTTATTTTTTTTTATAATGATAGTGCTCTTACTCTCTGGCCTATTGAAACTGTATGAAGATGAATTTATTGTTGGTGACTTCACAGCACTTTGTTAAATCACTCTGGAAAAGAGATGTCTTCACATATTATTATTATTATTATTATTGTTGTGGTTATTTATAAACCTACTCTAGAATTTAAACTTCCTTTTGCAACACGTTAACAACGTCTATGGAGGTGGGGTGTTTATCTTTAACAATTTATGTCCATACCTGAGTGTCTGCTGAGTAATTTAATACTGTTTGTGGAAATAATATGCAGCCTTTTGGAAACAGGGCCATATATATTCACTCCAATATGTAAGAGTGCAGCAGTGATACAATTAAAGGTTTGTTAAAATAATGCTCCCCCTTGGTTGTGGCATTTAGAAGCTGCCTATATTACCTATGCCAAGAACTGTCACGCTATTGCCCATCAAGTAAAAATCAAGGTAGCAGGCAGAGTGTCATTTTCATGATTTGAATATCAAGGTTTTACATTCATAAGTACATTGTCACATTATATACAGGGTGCATGGCAAAGAAAATATGTTCTGTTGAGCTGATTATTAAATCAAACTTGAATATATATATTCACTATTTAATTTTCTGCACAAGACTTGTTCTTCATGTTTCATGTCCCTTACTCATGTGTCCTTACATTTGAATGAGGGGACACTGTCTTTTGTGTGTGACGGTTAAAGATGACCCTAATGAGCTGAGATCATGTTCCTTCACAGCCACACCATTAAGTGTTAAATGTTCAGAATTGCATTACAGCACAGTCTCTGAGATGAAGTGCGATAAGGTGAAGTACTTCTTTCACCATGTCCTTTCTGGCTGCTTTCTAAAAGGATGAATTATACATCCATTCAAATCAACTGCCAAAGATGAAGGAGCTCTAACCAGCTCTCAAGTGTATTGATTTTTGGAACATTCACTTCACATGATGGGGGCTAGTTATGGTGACAGTGCAACAGAGACTGAAATGTGAGAGGCCCAGATAAGGCAAAATTAGTTTTAGAAAAAGCCCTTTTTTAAATCTCCACACACCTATGTCTGCCTATCAAGGGCAGAAATGTAAAAAATAAAGTTCAGATTCAGATTCGAAGCTTTATTGTCATTTCAACCACATATAGCTGAAGCAGTACATAGTGAAATGAGACAACGTTTCTCCAGGACCTGGTGCTACATAAACAAACAAACAACAGATAGTATAGATAAAAATTTGGTGCAAACGACGCAATGAAAGACAGTGCAGAAACAATAACTACAAGAAAGACAACACAAAAACAAAGGACAATTTAGCACTGAAGAAATAAAAATAGAATGAATAAAAATAGAAGTTATAATTTATAATATAATATTGTTTTCAAGCTGGACCCTGTTTTTAATAAGTTTTTTCTCCAAACAGGTTAAAATGTGACATATCTGACTACCCCAAATTTGACCTTGGTTCATGTACAATGCACCTAGCCAAGCCCCTTCACATCTCTACCATTATTTATCCCATCAATATGTCCATTTTAACATCATGCAATTGAGTCTGTGTTCTCCTTTTGCATCCAAAGCTCTTTTTGGTTATCACAGTTCCCTATTTTTAAGGAACTCCATGCTGAGTCATGCCTGATGCTATGAGAACACGGGGTCTGAAGCACTTTCTGAAATCATGCCAATCTATCATGTGACGAAGCGGAGCACACCAGAAAAATCATAAAAGGGCATCTATGTCACATTACTCCAGCTACTTTGTCTTCAGGAAGTGCTCTGTGTATGTTGGTGTCTATTGTCTGTCTTTTGTCTAAGACTAGGCAAAAGAAGATATATAAAGACTAAGCATCTTTTCTGGCAAGCGGCATGCAATCTTGCATGCACTGCAACCAATTGCTCTTTGTGATTTTTGCTCTTACTGGCAGGATTTTGGGCTGGAAATAGAACAGTCCTTCTGCTGACTCTAATGTCTCCACTTCAACTCTGGGAGCTCACTTTGTGATTTCTCCCAACCCAAACGGGGAATTGTTATCGTTTGCATCGGGCTCTGTGGGGCTCAGTGTGGGCAATGATAAGTGGTCTGCAACTGAGTTGCTTTATTAAACAGCTGGTGGCATTCATGCCATTGAAGGCAATTAAAAAATTCTCTAATTGCTCTAATTGCTCCACTTCGACTCCAGGAGCTTCCCTCATGGTTTCTCCCGAACCAAACAGGGAATTATTATTGTTTATATCAGACTCTGAGGAGCTCGATGTGGGCGATGGTGAGCAGCCTGCCACTGAATTGCTTACTAAATGCACATTGTTGCTCAACTCAATCCATTTGTCTGGCTGTGTTTCAGCCAAGTGCCTAACTATGATTCTGCCTCTTTGAGCTCCAAGAGCTCTCTTTGTGATTTCTCCTGAACCGAATGTGGAATTATTATTTTCAGCATTGGATTGGAGGTTGATGTGGGCAATGATGAATGTCCTTTTCAGGAAAGCTTTCATTACTTCCTGTCCTGGCATTTCAGGCAGCAGTGGGGCCAGAGTCTACTTCTTTTCCTTGCAAGGCTGTCACCACTCTCAGACATCTGGGCAGCATGGGAACTTCTGCCAGGAGTGTCTCAGTGGGTCCTGGATACTGTGGAAAAAGGATACCAAATCCATTTCTCCTCCTGTCCTCCCCTGAGGAAAGGGGCCATAGAATATGTTCCCCTCCTAGATTGGGATCCTGGCTTTTACAGCCGATATTTCGTTGTTCCAAAATATCAAGGAAAAACTGGTTATTGCATTCCAGATCAGGTCCGAGGACGGGTTTGTGACGATAAACCTCAAAGATGCTTATTTTCACAAACCCATTTTGCCAGATCACAGGAAGTTCCTTTTGTCCTATCCCTTTTACCATGCACATTCACAAAGTTCAAGGACTGTACTGTGTGCCTTGTACTGAATTGCCTGGACAACTGTCCCATTCTGGCAAAGTCAAAGGCTATGCCGGCCAGCACAAGATGCTGTGCTTGCCCTTATGAGGTCTCTATGCCACAGGTTGAACCCAGGAAAGCATGTGCTTTCTGGGTTTCTTTGGAACTTAACCACAATGCAGGCATGTCTGTCTCCTTCTCGGGTGGCTTCCATCTTGTCAGCAGTGAAATCTATTTGGCTAGGCCGAAGCCTCTCTGTTGCCAAGGCACAGAGAGTGCTCTGCCTCATGGCAGAGTGGCCAAAGATATCCCTTATGGTTTACTTTTACATTTACATCATTTGGGAGACGCCTCCCCCCAGAGCGATGTACAAAAGTGCATTTAAGTCTGTCTTTGAATACATTAACTCAGGTTCACTAGGTTACTTAAGATGCCAAGAAACCTAAAACACTGTTCAATTAAATCAGTTTTTTTGGAAACATTCAAAAAATCAGGGGAGAAAGTGCTAGTTCAAGTGTTTTGTGAAGCGGTGGGTCTTCAACCATTGTTTGAAGACAGAAAGTGACTCAGCTGTTCGAACCTCTAGAGTAAGTTAATTCCACCACCTGGGTGCCAGAACAGAAAAGAGACTGGTTGTATGCCTACTTCTTACCATGAGAGATGGTGGGACTATTCAAGCAGTGCTGGTAGATCTGAGGGTGCAAGGTGCATTGCGAAAAGTGATGTGATTACCTTTGAGGTAAGAGGGAGCTGGTCCATTGTTGACTTTGTAGGCAAGCACCAATGTTTTGAATTTGATACATGCAGCTACCGGGAGCCAGTGGAGAGAACACAGCAGCGGGGTGGTGTGCTTTTTCCTGTTTAGGAAGGTCCTAAGGTGCTGTGAATTTGCTTATGTATGTAACCCGGTTCCCTAAGAATGGAACGTGTTGCTGCATCGCTTGGCACACCCTGGGTATCCACTCGTGCTTCTTTCAGACAAATAGAAGCTGGAGTAATATGACGTAGACACTCTTATATGGACTTGCTGGCAAGTAATCACTTGTCCTTTCTGAGCCATTAAGTTGGTGTGTGTTTAACCCTTCTCGGTTCTTGCACCAGACTCTCATATAAAGGACCACACTGCAACTGCTCTAGAGTTCACTCATGCATTTTTTACTGAGGATACAGTACAGAAAATGAATATCTTTTCCGGTCACACAAAATCACAAAAAGAAGTCCTGCCATTCTCCTCAACAGTTCAACTGGAACTGATCTATTACATCAATAAACTATCACATAATTATAAACTCTTATTTTATGTGTTTTCCATTTTTCACACATAAAAATATATAACAATTAACAACAATAACAGTACAGAAAATTAACATCTTGTCCGGTCACACAAAACCCAATAGTCCTACAAATAAAATAGTGAATACACAAAAACAAATAGGCAAAATAATTTACACGCACACTTGCCATACTCAGCCATGTGCAGCACACATGGGACCCAATTACTAACTAATTATAAATTCCTAACATTAAAACATGTTTATAAAGTAATATGTTTTTAAAATAAATTAACATAACAATTATCAATGTCTATATACATATTTCAACATCAGTATGATTGGAAAGAAAGATTTTTTTAACTGCCATTCTCCTCAACAGTTCAACTGATGAGAGAATGGCTTATGCAACTCGTTTTTTTCCTTGCCTCTCCTGTTGGTGGCACTAATTCCCCTCTCCTCATTAAAAGAGGTGAATTAAAAGAAACATAAACATAACAGAACTGTTTCACAAGTGGAAAATGTATTTTGACAAAATTAATAATTTTTTTTTTTTTTTTTAGCTCTGTTACATGTGCGTACAGAGTTTCAGACATAACTCCCTCTAGAAGCGTTCTCATATTATCTGCCCTGAGGCAGCATCTTGTTCCCTTCTCAGGGAAAGGAGTTACATACGTAAACTGGTGTAGTTTTGCACAGTTGCACTTTTTAATAGTTTTACACAACATTTATTGAAATGTATTTATTGTATATACTGTATATGACATGGTACTCAAAACAACAAACGTCGGATAAATGGTTGTTAATAGCGCTTTGTTGCAGTCATGGTGTCTAGAATGTTTCATTTTGCTATTTATCACCCAGTATTTTCACAATATATTTCTAAAGCAGTCTTTATTCTATCCTTTGTATTTGTCCTTCAGGCTAACCCAGAGTCAAAAGCCTTGAATGTAAAGAACTGATGATTCTTCATTGTGCATTACACTGAAATCAACTGGGCATTGTGAGTCAAGTTGATGTCAAGCTAACAGTTGGTAGAGTGGGTACTTAAGTTGATAAGGCATAGGGATATTTATGTGAAAAAAATCATGTCTGTGTTGATAGGAATAGCAATAGCCCTTTGAAATTCTAATTCCTAATATAACTGGTAACATTATTAATGAAAGTTTTTTTTTTAATAATCTTAAAATCATAAGACAAGCAAATGGCAGTCACAGTTTATTTGTCTTTAAAAGTCTATATAAAAAATTATTTGTAAATTAAATAAATAATAATTTTACATTTTTCTCTTTGTATTCCTAGAGAGTTCCATGGGACATAATACATGATCATGAGAAGAAAAAAATGTTGGGGCATTTTGTGAATAGGTTTGAGAAGTAAATCAAAAAATTGTGGATTGCTCTATAAATAAACTGCAAGGGGATGTTCATCTCAACAAGAACCATTTTAATTTTATATA
>JAOTRN010000017.1:5570523-5589533 GCA_028566695.1 Bagroides melapterus
ACCGCTCAACACTATGAACAGCTGCTACGCTAATCCCTCTCCACTGTTTCTCTTTTTCCACTCATCCCGAGACATCCTGGAATCACTCCAACTCCAGCTGTGTCTCGCTTCATGAAGAGCTTCATTGAGACGTGGTCACCCCTGCTAGGATCTTTGGGGCATCTGGAGAAGTACCTGCTCCATTTGGATTCTGCTTCACGAAGTCTTAGGGCTTTCAAAAGGACATATCTTCAAGGACAACAACCTCCTAACATGTGGGACTGTATATTTCTTTCATTAAAGCAGTGTCACCCAAATGAGGATGGGTTCCCTTTTGAGTCTGGTTCCTCTCAAGGTTTCTTCCTCTTCCATCTAAGGAAGTTTTTCCTTGCCACTGTCGCCAGAGTCACCTCAGGCTTGCTCAATGGGGATAAATACAAACACACTCTATAAATAGCTATTATTCTTGATTTACTAATTTTTGTATAATTCTTGAGTACTTTGTTACAGCTGCTTTTATGCTTATGTTCTGTAAAGCTGCTTTGAGACAATGTCCATTGTAAAAATTGAATTGAATTGAATTATCATGGCGTGCACCACACTGAACATGGACCACAGAAAGTTAAGGAGAGAGAGATATAGCCTTTACCTTTAACATGCTTGTATATAAGACCATCTCCAAGCATCTTGATGTTCCTGTGACAACAGTTGCACATATTATTCAGAACTTTAAGGTCCACAGGACTGTAGCCAACCTCACTGGTCATGGAGCCAAAATGGACTTAATGGAAGATGACCAAGGAGGAGTCCACTGCTGAAAGCAAATCATAAAAAAGCGAGACTGGCATTTGCCAAAATGCTTATTGACAAATCACAAAGCTTCTGGGAGCATCTTTGGACAGATGAGACAAAGCTGGAGCAAGTCACACCAGCTCTATGTTCACAGAAGCAAAAATTAAGCAAACAAATAAAAGAACATTGTACCTTCTGTGAAACAAAGAGGCAACTCCTTGTTCAGGGGCTGCTCTGTGATATACCATCATTTTAATCCAGGCCAGTTTCTTTCTTTCTTTCTTTCTTTCTTTCTTTCTTTTTATAATGCTTCTGTTGAAACACAAGATACAAACAATGTCTGATTTTCATTAGTCAATTTACAGTAAATTTGCATTTATTATTACTTTTGTCAGTTTCATGTTATTTCAGTGAACACTGTGGGTTTTTCTTTCTTTAATTGAAGGGTACAAAAACAATTTTGCCAATGTGTGTATATTATTTCTTTCAGTTTTATGGTAGAAAGGAAAAACAGTAAAGAATGATCACCAAGAACAGTAATGCTTTAGCTATCTGTATAACAGAGCACATTCACTGTAAGGACACTGGATTGCTAGCAAATTTCTTTGTCTTCAAACAAACAAACAAAAAAATCATTATGGTGTGGCATGGTTCTTTTTAAACATTCCACATTTCCATTCAAATTTAAAGGTTCTCTGACTGACTGCACATATTCACATATTCATCTATTTAGACAACATACTCATTTATAGTATCTGGCTGTGGCATATGCGATTGGTCCTAAAGTCCTTGACATAGCCCAGCCTCACAGCAAATTCAGTGAAGTGTGAAATTGGACAGGTAAGGTACAGTTTCTGGGCTTATTATCAGGCCTTGGGCAGGTCCTTTCACAAATTAATAAGACAGAAGCAATTGAGGCCTATTCACAGACCAAGAGCAACTAGGAATCATTTCATGTGGTTGGCAGGATATTATCATAGTTTTGTGCCTAAATCTCCAAATAATGTTTTCTCTCTTACTGACCATGAAGCTGAAGCTGACAAGAATGAGCAGCAGGAAATCTGATAATCTGCACTTTTATTTGTTTGTTTTATGTTGCTGCCCACTGGCCATGGTAAGGGCCATGGGCACTAAATAAAAATGCATGTGTGTTCGCATAGTCTAGTTCTATTGTGTTTTCTAGGCTGCAGTTTTTTCCTTTGAAATCAAAGGGAAAATTTTACTAGAAATCCTCAAGCTGCTATTTTATGCTAATATTTCCACATACAGCTCCAGATCCTTAGGGCAGTTAAAACACATTGTGGAATAAAGCCATACAAATCACTGACAAGATATTTTTACTGTAAAACTTTTAAGGTTTAAGCATTCTGTCCCACAAACCAGCCAAAAAGCCCCAAGTATATTCTACACAAAATGATGTGCACTGTTCATAGTGGAATTGGGCTCAACTAGAATTACGACCCATCTGTTCATAAAGACTTGAGAATGAAGTATAACATCAATGACAAGCTGAGTAATTAGAGTGCAGATGGCAGATTGAGTGGGCTATACCTGTTGAGGGAGCATAGCATATGCACAATGTAGTAATAGCCTCTGCATTAATAACATTCCCATATCTGAGAAAAGTTTCCTGCTTACTTGCAAGTATTGTAGACACATTGTAGTACTGTAGGGTAATCTACTTTTTAAACCAACACAAACTTAAACGCTGAATTAGCCAATACAATGCAAGCATGTCAGACATATACAAAAAATTGCATATACTAACATTTAGATAGCAAATCATAATACATAAAAAAAAAATAAAAAATCAAACAGTACTACCATTCTGTTCAGATTCCTGTTTCACTGTAACATTAAGTTCTAGTTTGCTGCTTCATCTTTCCAATGTGTTCAGATTTCTGCTGTGGTCTGGTGTTGACCTTCTGAAACAGATTTGAGATTATATTTTATCATTTATTTTTAGGAATGTGTACATTGTCATATATTCTGCAATTACATAAACGTAGAATATGCAAATAATAAAAAAAGTGATAGTAGCTAAGACACAATGCTGAAGATCAGATTACAAACAGAAAAGTTTTGTCAATGTTTATGAGCCTTCACTATTTTTCCCAATTTCAAACCCAAAGGACAAACACTTGAATGAGCCAAAATATTTAATATAAAAAATATGGAACAATGTAATCTTGGTATATAATTGGTTTAAATCTTAGAATTTGGCATGAATTCATTCATGCATATCAGAGCCAAATTGTTGACAATCTTGTAAAGCAGGTGGTGTAAGAGAGAGAGAGAGAGAGAGAGAGAGAGAGAGAGAGAGAGAATTAATTAAAGAAGAATAATCATTTTACCTCAAGTAGATAATAGTACCTTTAGGAGACTGTAAAAATAAGACATATTATTAACAATTAAACAACAAAAACATTTCTCAAAGCACAATGACAACAAAACAACAGCCTTAAATGATTTTACTTTATTCTATATATTAATTTATTACATTTTTGAGCAAACATTTTTCAATAATAATAATAATAGAGGTGAACACATTTTTGAGAAGACATTTATTCATTTTGCTTGTTTAGCTGATTTTGATCCATTGTGTACAACAATTATCACATATCACTAACAACAGCTCACGCCTATTGTGTCAAAACTTTGATTTGCAACTACTTAGACCCCCTAAAATGTTCTATAACAGCACAGTAATGAAAGAGTCTATCAAGACTCTCTGGAATAAATAAATGGCCATTTTAAGAACAAATATTCCAATACTCTGACCAAGCAGTTTGTAAAATGCTTATTATTATTATTATTATTATTATTATTATTATTATTAGTCAAGTTTTTAAACGGACATTTATCTTTATTAATAAGCCTTTGAATCCATATCTTTGTCCATGTGCAGCCCCAGCAGTTTTCATATTGTTTCACCCAGGTGACAGTGACAGTTTTGAAGGCCATAGAACAGCAAGTGGACTGTAGAAAGAACTGCTCCAATTAGGTGTTTTTTTGGAATGTCACCTGGCCAGGAGGAAAGCCATGGGCGACAGACCCTGAGGCTCTGTACCAGGTACATAGGAAAGGTGGAAAAAGCTATGAGGATAGAGTAACCTGTCAGGCTTTCTTGAGTGCTGATGCTGCTGACAGTACATTATCTGCTAGCAGTCAATGAACAGAGAAAGAGACAGCAAAGACAGAGAGCGAGAGATAGATAGATAGAGAGAGAGAGAGAGAGAGAGAGAGAGAGAGATTATGGATTCTGATATGCTAAACTCAGTAAAATGATGCCTGGCAAATGATGATGCTCCATAAATTTGCCAGAGTTTTCAACTTTTTTTTGTGTTTTTTTTAAAAGAAGCTGTCAAATAATTTTTTTGTTTTTTTAAATTAAGATATTTCTTGTTATTAATTTAACACATTTTTAAAATTGATATCCATTTCATCCCACAATAGTTAATTACACTAAATATCAGCCATATATTGATTCCTTATAGAAGAATAAATAGCATAGGAAGTATAGAAATGTTAGAATATGGCAACGTTATAATGATGCCACAAATTAATGTACAATAATCTGACTGCAGAATGAAAGCAAGTAGACTGTAGTGGTATGTGCCCATAATTACTTGCTTCATATTCTTAGGTACCATGGGCTGGAGAATGAGTACCTGATGAGGCAGATGACAACTGCTGAAGATGTTTGAAGATGACACCTCAAGTCAATAATGATGATGATGATGATGACATTCAGAATATACTTTTCCTTCCATCACAAGTATGGTGTTTGCTATATCCCTGCTTCATTTTGCTTTTTCTCAGTTTCAGTTAATCGGACCTCTAGAGGGACGTGTTCTATTCAGCAAATGTCATTTAGACCTTTTACATTGACATTTAAAAATTATGTCAGGTGTAATTTAGCAGAAAATCTATTGCAATTTTTTGTTATTCCACTGATTAAATGGAACACACATTTAAATCTTGACACTGAATCATACTCTGAATCATAATCAAGGTATAATCATATCATAATAATGCTGTATCTAAAAAGGAAAGCAAGCTGTGAGACACCACTGTAGCTTCATGATTACACACTTGTTTCAGAGTGTTTTTTATTGACTAATACCAAATAGATATACTTGTGATTTTTGCCACTGCATGCCATATTATCATACCATCATAATATAAAATACAATTACCTTGCAAACCTCAAAACAGCAGCTGAGGGAAATTTTAAGCCAGAAGCAAAAAAAAGCTCTGTGTCAAAATATACATTATATCTAGGTAGGAATTGTCTGATTGGTGCTCATGAACAAGTATATTTATATTGGCCTACCTGACACTTAAAGTCTATGAGACTTCTGATGGCATATACCAGAGACCTATTTTAGCGATGACACACCTACACCGGTGAATACTTATGCATTTACATTACATATACATTTACCTCAGTTGTTTTTATCCAAAGTGACTACAACTGAGCAGTTGATGGCAACTCAGTTGCCCAACAGTGTGAGCTTGGTGGGGCTGGGATTTTAACCTTTACCTTTCTAACTTCCTATATTCATTATTCACATATTGTCAACTCACTGCTACTTTTTCTGATGCAAAGATGCTTAGTAAAATAATCAGCCAGTCTTCCCTTGGTTTGCCCAAAGCATACTGTTGTTGGAAAGACAATAAATAACTCTTGTACTAATGCAAGATAAGTGATAAAGTGAGTTATAAAATGGGTGGCTTATATATTTTGTGGCTTGTAATTTTCATGGTTGTGTAAAATCTACAAGTGGAACATCTTGAACAGTTGCATCCAGAAAAAACAAAATTATATTACATGCAAGTTGATATCTCATAGCTCTGTGGTCTTCAGTTGAATCCTGAGCTTGGGCTACTGTCTGCATGTAGTTTCTTTACAAGTTTTCAAAATGAGTTCTCTGATTTCCTCCCATCTCACAAAACATGCTAGTGGATTAGCTATGCATAAGAATCTGGATACACAATGATCCTGACCAAAATAAAGTATTTAGATGTAGAAGAACTATTTGTAAAGTACCATACATTCAGAAATATCATGTTAATTAAGCTCTATATTGATCACTGTTTTCATTTCATTCAATAATAACAAGCAGATGTTTTTTTTTTGTCCCACCTGTTGATGAAGACTGGAGGTCCTTACAAAAGGGAAGCAGTCTCAGGATCCTCCTGAATGATTTTGAAGTGCATCATGGCTTGACACTATAGAAATGCCTTTGTAGAACTGGTGTCTGAAGCATGTGTGAGCTATTTGTCTACCTTTGTCTGAAATGTCTGTCTATTTTGATGCGTCTAAAAAACACGAAAGAAAGAAAATACAACAACCAAGCAATTTAAATAATGTGTGCTGCCATGCCCCAGCTTTTAAACTGAGGACAACTCACACGCTCTTTTGGTTGTGTCAGTGATGGCAGGTGAGGACCCAAAGGCAGGATGCAGAATAGAGTGCCAATAAAAGTCTTTAATTAATGAGCAGGGTACAGGGGAGGCAGGGACAAATGTAACAGTCCAGAGAGACAAACATGGCCAACCACAAGGTATGTGGGTAACAGTGATCAGACTCCAAGACAGTTCAATAATCTAACACACGGGCAAACAAAGCACTATAGAGCAGTCAGTAGTAGGATAACAAAGACAGTTCATAAATTTGAGTACAGAAAACAGAGCAATGCAAGCCTGGCAAAATCAGGGCCACAAAAACAGTCCAACAATCCAACACAGGAAAAAGAGCAATGCAGGGCAGGCAAAATCAGGGTCACATGAACAGTCCAATAATTTAACATGAGAAACAGAGCAATGCAGGGCAGGCTGAAAGAAAGGGAGTACAGGTAGGGTCAAACCAAGCAAGTATCTCACAGAGCAGGCACATTCAGGAAACCAGGAACCTGCTGTCAATAAATCAGGTGAACAGGAATAGAGTAGAATGCGGTATAAATAAGAGCACAAGGCAAGCTGCAAAAACCACCTGGTGAGGAATGTGTGCAGCCCGCATGCTTATATAGGGTGACAGTGTATATAAAGGTGGTTGAACACAGAGCTTCCCCCAGGTGGGCTCTGAGTAAGCGGAGCACTCACACATGGTTCTTGATAGAGACAGCTGTGTGCACTGTTAGAGCCTTTCATTCAAGAAGTTCCATTCTCAGATAGCTTTTTTAAGTATAATTTGATTATTAGCTGAGATGCTGTGTTAGCTTCATTCATGGTGCTTGCAGGTGGAATTTGAGGAAGCAGAGCACAAGACATATACTCCCCTTTCTCGTGTCCTCTCCTCAGTATCCAAAGGCTGCATTTTGGCCAAATGACAACCATAAGCTGTCAGTAGTGAACTGAATGTTGCAGCTGAGCACTGGTTGAGGTTGTGATGCTCAGTCACCAAACTAAATCTAAACTGGCTGAATGAGCAAGAAATTATCATGTAATCTAAGATTGTTGACCGATTCTTGACATCAAGCTGTGTGTTACCTCATTTTTCTCCTGGGCCTCCGCACTAACATGCCGAGGTCTTGGAAGAACCCATACATTGACCATGATGCAGGCACAATTAACTGCTCTGTTGGCTGTTTTTGTGCCCCCTTTTCTAACTGGTGCAGGCCTGTAAAGTAAGGCATTTTTGTGTATAAAGCTAATTAAAACAAAACCTTTTAAAGCTTTAATACTGTAAACAAAATGTACTACATGCCCAAAAATGCCCAAACAAAATTCTCTCCAATAAAGATATACATTTTATCTCTTTGGGATGTGCCGATTTAGAACCTGAGTAAAAAAAATATATGCCTATATATAACCTCCCCAAAATACTGAACTTTGGAAACAAAAAATATTAGAGGAAAGGCTAGGAAAAAGGAATATGACATATAGGATAAAGTCCATATGGCCCATTAAAGAAGTTTTGTCACTAAATGAATTGATTAGAGGTAATGCTTCTATTATTATCCACTTAATGTTAAAAATGGTTAAACTAGATGCCTGTCTTATTGACTGACTTTAAACACAAAGGGAATGAAGAGATACAGTTCCTTTTTTTTGAAAGACTATATGACTTCTCTGCAGGCTTTGTGTCAATCATATAAATTATTCTCTGCCTGGAATCTATAAATACTTCCTTATGTTACATGGCTTTACCCACAAGAATCAGTGACACGGTGGGATTTATGTTTCATGTCAAATCTTTTGTTGTTTTTTTTTCTCACCCTCAAAAGGAATCATTGTATATTGACATTATAAAAATTAATTTGGGTCTGATTTGCTACATGCAGACGTGCAAGTCTACAGCATCCAGATGACGGGTGTACATCCAATCTTTACAGAATGATTCACCTTACTTCACAGACCCAGCAAGATTGCCCAGGGTGGGGTCGAGGACTCATGTATCCACATTGCCATGGACTATTTGCAAGGACATCTGGTTATTCAGAATGTGATCATTACACACGCATTTAGAACAAGATCCTGAAAATAAATGCATGCTATACATGCACCATCATGCCTTCAAGCATTTATTTTTTTCTTTCTCTATGTGTGTCTACATCATGGCAAGATGAACAGACACCAGTGATGAACTATTGCTGCTACTGATCAATTTGGTACTGGTTATAAGGCCATCTCTAAACAATTTGAAAATTCACCTTTTTACTATGTTAAGGACTGTTTAGAATTGGATTGCCCTTAAGAAGAGGGGCATCCCAGCAAATTTAGTCCAATATTAGATTATTTAATCTCATATGCTCAGAGACATAAAGAAATACCCAAGAGCTATATTATATATTATAAACTACACCAGGTTAGGTCTGTAACCAGGTTCTCTAAGAAATCGGAAAGTTCAGGAGAAAGGACTTATTCTTATCTATTTTTTCTGTCAAATTGAGCCACAGGCCCCTGTCCATGGCAACCAGCGGAGCCTATGGAGTGGGCTGTCTGCTTTGTGGCAGGGAGCATGAGATCCATGACTCGACAGAGCTCAGCTACTGCCTGAGGGTCAAATCCCTCACCACAGTCAAGTTCTTGGAGTAGGTCAGCCTGGTAGGCCTACCAAAACTTCAACAGTATATATTTACTTCAATTTATTGTTGCTAAAGATTGTTTAACATTTTATTGAAATATAGGAATTACTTTATTTTTTCCCCACGTGATTTCTACATGTTGGTTTTCTTTGTTGAATTTTGTTGGTTTGTTAGTTAAATCAGTCATTATAATGACAGCCAATATAAACTCTCCCAATATTGCGAGCACAAATCAAAGCTTGGTTTTGTAGAACATACTGTAGAACTCAAGGAAGTCAGGATTTTACAGCTGATCATGTAAACTACATTGGATTTAAGGGCTATCCCTACTAGAAAACCATGCCCTGAAATTGAGGCTGTTCTATTTATGCTGCAAGCAGTAGCACCTCAATGGAGGTAATCCTGTCACTAAGCATTGTTAAAGTGCTATACAAATAAAATTGAATTGTAAGTAATAGGCAAAGAACAAGTATACCAATGTAAAATAATAATAATATAACAATAATAATAATAATAATAATAATAATAATAATAATAATAACAATAATAATAATAATAATAAATATGGCCTTGTAAGCCACAAATAATCCTGCAGTCAATTTAGACAACACCCTTCTGCCTCATCACTCATGGAGCCAAGCTAACAAAACTGTCTCAGTATGATGTTGGTAATTTGTAACAAATAGGCTTTCTTCATCTTTCTTTTACAATAAAGGAAACGTGTGGTTCCAGTAGAAACATTAATGTGATTGGATGTTACTTTATTAAGACACTGGTGTACCATTTTAAATTTGCACTAATTGTGTTACTTTTTGAGATCAGGTCAACTTTTAAATGAACATCTTGTCTAATGAAATCAATATATCAATATAATAGACATTGGCTATTGCTATGTGGTTAGTGCTCTAATGCATAGTCTGCTTCAACCATGTATTGCAAAGCCTCTCTACAAAAGAATCTTTCTTTGCAAAGCTTAAATATAGACAAACTGATTTAAAATGTCGAACTATTAGATTATTAACCAAGTATACATACAGAATTTATTATTTATTGATTATTCAACCTTTAGATGCTTATACTAATATCAGACGTTACATTTTCTTATTCTATTTGCAGACAATTTTGCTTCTTTGCCATACATATTTGCCATATATAAGAGTGAGTTGCAAAACCACAAAATACAAATATTATGAGAAATATGCACCATTCAATGTGTGTACAATGCAATATTATTTTTTGCATATACCAGGTTCCCTGAGAAGGGAACGAGATGCTGCATCAAGGCTGATGCTATGGGAAGTTTTGTCTGAATCTCTGTGTGCACACACCAATTTATTGACTCAGACATGAAATGTAATGGAGGGAATATGTGCCAGCAAGTCCATATAAGGGCATCTACATCACATTACTCCAGGTTCTATTTCTCTGAAGGCAGCATGAGTGGATGCCTGGGGTGTGGCAAGCGATGCAGCATCTTATTCCCTTCTCATGGAATCGGGTTTCATATGTAACCTGGTGTAGTTTCCTTTCAAGGGAACTCAACGCTGCATCAAGGCTAATGCTATGGGAACATCAATACCCAGGCCACCACACACCGGTTGTTGAATGTGCCAGAGGCAGTGAGAGAGCACAACCGGACTCGGAACAGAACATCAATAGCCCTGAAAGACCTGTTACCCTGAAGTGGGGTCAAGGTCCAGGTTATAGAACCTGATAAAGGTGTGTGGAGAAGACCAGCCCACCCCAGCACAAATTTCTTCAAGGGGAACACCCCTGGCCATGGCACTGCATGAGGTGGTACCCCAAGTGTAGTGAGCTCTGACACCTAGAGGCACCAAGTAACACCGCATGCCTCATAGGCCTGTGTAATGGCCTCTACTCCCCAGTGTGCAAGGCACTGCTTGGAGGTTGGATTACCCCAGTTCCCACTTCCAAAGCAGACAAACAGGGTGGAGGACTTACGCCACAATATCGAGTGGTGGACATAAGTTCTCAAGACCCTTACAGGGCAAAGCAAGTCCACAGAATAAACAGTGCATTACCCATACTAATATTATCTTAGCAGAGGGAGCCAAACACTGACTAGGGCATGTGACTCAATCTCACACTTTCTTATAATAAAGCACAACACAACAATGTGACAGTTTTGTAAATATTGCTCAAACATCAGCTATCACAAATAGAAAAATATACCATTTCTTCTGGTGCTATTTTATATTGAGATACAATATAGTGTATGTTCACTCATATTCATTGTATTTGTGAAACTGAAATAAGTAAAAACTCTCATCAAAAGATTATCCAGATTTGTTCAATATTTCTAGAAGTTTCTTTGGCAGCAATTACTTGTTTGAGATTTACTTGTACATTTGGATTTGGATCTCTCACCAGTTTTAGAAAAGTTCTGGGTGTTTCAAACTTCTTTTTCACAATAATTCTACCCACTGTGCTTCTAGAAACATTTAATGCTTTAGTAATGGATCTATACCCTATACCAGATCTATGTGTTGATATAATTTGATTACACAGGTCTATAAAGAGTACTTTGGCTTTCATGGCTTGTTTTTTTGTGTGACATTCACTGAGAATAAATAATGTCAAGTCGATTGAATTTGCCACAGGTGGACTCCAGCCAAGTTCTAGATCTCAAGACAATTAAATATGATGCACCTGAATTAAGTTTAAAGAGCCTTTTGTCAAGGGTCTGAATACAAAGCTAAACAAGATACATTATTACATTGCTTTTGGTAAATACATTTGCAAAATTAATAAAAACATGAAAAACCTGATTAAAGTAGAACACCAAAAATCACAGACAAATACCATGATTTTTACACCAACTTTGCGTTTACACAACCTACTTCAGTCTAGTGCATTTATGGAAGACCTACTTGCCAGTGGGCCATTTGTTTGGGTGTAGTGTGTGTTTCTCCTTGTATATCTTGTGATTTGATGACAATACTAGCGGTTGCCGATAAACCGTTTAACAGCTTTGGCAGATTTGTATAGGAACCACTGAGCTTACAGTCCTCCTGAGGCTGCACTGATATCCTGGCTGCCCCAACCCATTTCAAAAATATAATTTGCACTCCACTGGTACCTAGAGACATTTCTGCCATCAGAAATCCAATTGGACTACCTTTTTTCTCTTATTTGTCAGAGGTCCAAGGATTGTATTTCCTTGAACAAAATAGCTATGACTTGGTTGGATGTATTTGCTCAGTGATGCTTCAACAGGCATTTACTGTCTCTCCAGTCCACTGCACAGTCATAGCCTGAAGGAAGATAGTTGAGCTAAAATTTATCCCAATATGTTTCAGCTTGTTTTATTGGAGTCAAAAATATATTAGAGGAGTATGTTACAATACAGTTTTCCCACATATTCTCTGAATTCCATTGTAGTGAATAAAAAAATATCTTACATTATAGTTAAGCAAACCATTTTTTCTGATAAAATTATCTGATTGGAAATGACAACCTAAATAGGTCATAAGACATTCTACTTTACTATTTAAAAATATAAATTTTACATTTTTTTACTTTCACGTAAAAGTTTTTTACTTTTACAATGAACACAAATGTTGAAAGAGGATGAAAAGTAATGCAGTTCCTAAGCAATGATATGGAAGAAATGAAGATGGAACCATTCAATTGAAAGGCACAATGCAGTCAGGGCCATTTGTCAGTGTCACATTTCTTTGTGTTTGATCCATGCGGTAAGAGTGTTATGCAGTGATCATTTGTCTTCATCAAGTATAAGAGGTAACTGCACTCTGGTGCCCACTGAGCTGTCATCCATTAGGTCTTCTTACTCTCAGAGACACCAGTATGTTATGCAATTATGCATACTTCATAACTGCACTATTAATAATGCAGTACTTAATGATATACACAACAGCTGTGAAATGTCCTTTTAAACAAAGTATTCCTGGTGTATAAATAATCATATGTACGCTGAAAAGTATTTATTGGTACTATACATATACATTTAGCAAAAGAGAAAACTGAGATATATAATTTAAAAGTTCAATATTTGCATGTAGAAAATGTCTCATATCTAATGACGTTTAAGCTATTTTAGTTGAATTTCTGGACAGCCAGAAGGTTGCAAGATTTTTCTTCTGGGCACTTCCAGCCCATTGAGAATCTCTGTCCTATTACAGGAGAGCTACCAACTAGGGAGGATAACAGCATCCATTGCATGTGAAGCCAGCCAACCCAATCCCACATATCATTGTGGCATTGTTGGGAATATTTGGTGTGCCTGCCATTTGGCTTCAATCCAGCATCTTGAACAACAGATAACAGCAGCTACAGACCTGTATCACTTCTTTCTTTGTTTTCCAAAAAATCTTGAACACATTGTTTATAATCAACTGTCTGTCTATCTGTTGCAGAACAACCTCCAAGAGCCCTGCCTTCAAAATGGCACATTCCAGAGAGATTGCCCTTTTGGCTATCTCTGAGAAACTACCTGCTTCTAGATCAGCCAAGCTGTCATCTGTCTTCATTCCCCTTGACCTTTTGGTAGCATTTGTCTTGTCAACCACAAGACTCTCTTCTCCTAGAATTTGTAGATCAGCATGGGAATGGTTTGCTTAATACATGAAGGTCTATCATATCAGGTAACATGGAGGAGAGCAACATCTGCTCCACACAGACTCTCCAGTGGAATCCCACAGGGCTCAGTACATGGTCCTCACCCTTTCTCCCTAAATACTTACTCTTTTGACAAAGTTATGGCCCTACATTGGTTCTCTTACCACTGCTATATGGATGACACTCAACTTATCTTCTCCTCAAATACCAGATGGCTTCTGCTTGGTTCTCAGCATGTCTGGCAGTCGTATCATCTTGGATGACAGCTCATCAGTTGAAACTCAATCCAGTAAAATGGAGCTGCTGGTCATCCCAGGTGAGTCATCCCCAGGTCAGGATCTTGCAATGTGCTTACACAATAAGCTGATCAATCTGTTCATGGCTTGCAATTTTGGGGACAACCGTGGACAAAACAAAATTTCTTTTTCATTGTATGTTGCTAATGTATGTTCCTTCTCTACAACATCAGAAAGATTCAGGCATTTTTATGCTCAGGTGCTTGTTCAGTCTCTTGTTATTTGAGACTGGTGTAATGTTAATCCCACTAATGACACCCTACTTTATATAGGCCTTATTTTACTATATATGATATATATTGAAACTAATTTAGTTTGTTTATTCGCATTATGTTTCTGCATTATGTTTTACCATTATTTAGATGCAAATATTTGTATATATTTGTATATCCCCTGCCCAAAAAAAAAAAAATACCCAGAAAAAATAATATTCTTATAGTTACATCCACCCACTATTATCATACAACCATTGGATTTCACCATCAGGCTGCACTTAAAAAAATCAAAATACAGAAACATAAAATATATTCAGAACATCACATAACATCAACCAACTTAAATATACAATTACTGAAAATCAATTCAATGCCTCAATCTCTTCAGTAAAGGGAAAAAATATATTATAAAAATATTTGAACCCCTTCTGATTTTGCAAGTTTGCTCAAAGTGGGACAAAATCCCCCCTGAGATGTATGCAAACCTTGTGGCCAACTTCAATAAAACATCTGATCTCTGTGATTGCCAACAAAGGTTTTGCCATCAAGTACTAAAGAATGTTTTGCAAAGGGATCAAATATACTTAGTTACTCAGATACTTATTTCATTCATGAAAATGCCAAATTAATTTATAACTTTTTTGAAATGCATTTTTCCCTAACTGTAAATCGTCTCCGTAATTGCAGATACAATGTTCCGTATTCCAAAGAAAAAAAAAAATCAAGTGTACTTATTGTATTAGCAAGTCACATCCTGTTGTTGCTATGAGGATGGCTCGCCTGTTTGACTGCGTCATGTTCACGTAATTGCCATGAAATATGCCTACATTTTCTTTATTTTTCTAAATAGTTATGTATCGATTTTAATACATATGCCCGTTGTTATTATTTATTTCTAATAAAATAATATTTTATTGTTGCAATGTGATGAATTTCTTTAATAAATTAATTGTATATTATTGCTGTTGTCTCATAACTTTGCCAGTTAGGGTTACGGTGTTTAAAGCTTAGTTTCTTTTATTCTGGGTTACACTGGACATCTGCAACACTGCTGGCAGGTCTACATATGTATGCAATTTGTCCTCTGCAAATGAACAAAAATGCAGCTGCATAAAGTTCTCAAACACCACCCATTACTGTGCACCCTCCACTGGCTTCTGGTAGCTGTGCCTAATGCTGAATCAATCAGCTAGAATCCAAGGACAAAATCAAAAAGGAGGAAGTAACTCCAACGTGAAGAGCAAGCAAAATCTGAACCCAAGTACAAGAACCCACTCAAATCTGGGAAACCACAGAAGGGCTCAGCCCAGGCATATAAGAGCCCAGGCATGCCTGCTAGAAACTAGATAGCATCCAACCATCCCATCAGAGCAGAGTTCCCATTTATGGAGTGATACAAGAAATAAGAAGTGAGGGAACACAACATAGAATCTCTCCTTGCCTCACAGAAAAACCTGAAAAAAAAAAACAGAAAACCAGAAAAAATGGCATTGGTCATCCAGTGATGGTGGTATTGTCTTTTGTTTGCTTGTCTGCTGTGCTTACTTTTTCTAGCACTTGCTGTAGTCTTCATCTCAAACAGCTCCAGTTGAAGGGGATAATAACACAGGAACTCTTATTGATTGACCTCACTCACAGACACTGGGAAGCCAGATAATTACTGATGCTTTGCCTAATTTAAATTGTCAGGGACAGGGTTAGGGCAACTTTGACCAATGGATGACCCTCCCACCTCAAGAAATCTTTGACAAACCTATTGATTTATTCAAGTTTGGTCAAGTCAACCCATCATCCACATCAAGACAGTTTTACACAAAAGCCCTGACTCCACATTGTGTACCACAATGAATGCAAGTACACCCCAAGATTCTTGCTAAATTGTTGCATTAAAATACAAAGCTTAAAGGCCTTGTATTTCTTATTTTATACTTTGTAACATCAAATGTAACCTCAAAAACATGATGAGATTAATTTATTTGGCACAACATCATTTTTTTTCTTTAATTAAAACAACTTCAATTTCTTGTGAATTGTATATCTTTATGTATCTTTTGTATTCTATGTAAAATGAATGAATGAACAAAAGATATGAAGACTTTAAAGCTACTATTCACTGTAACACAGTTGCACACAATTCACTTTTATGTTGCTAAGACAAATTACTTTAAGTCCTTAGCTCTGCTGTTTTATTTAGCTCTGTCTTGTATGTATCACCATGGTCCTGGAAAAAAGTTGTTTCATTTCACTATGTTCTGTGTTGACTATATAAGGCAGGTTATGCTTTATTTCTGTGTTCCGCCTTTATGAAATATAGCTTTTGGCCATGCCTAAATATGAGGGCAGGGCATATGATATATTATGGCAGGCATGTACGAATTAATGAGGGATGAATGAATTCCTACCATACAACACTCCTTCTGGGGTTTTTGGGTTTGGCCAGAAGCTTGATGTCATCTTGCCAAGTAGTCTGGACATCAAAGCTAAAGGCATGCAGAGCATTTGGAGGTGTGGTCCCTCTGCATGTGGCCGTGAACAAATGAGATTAATTGCTCTATGCTGAAGTTGCAGTGTCTCTCCGGGTTGTAGCATCCGGATTGAGTGGCTGGTTCAATTAAAAGCTGTCCTCCTTGCACTTGGAAGCTGCACTAGGGCTAGGCTGTGCATGCTGTCTGATATTCAGTAGGCCTTTCTGCAGTTCTGTCTTCCACAGCATTTTTTTATTGTGACCTTCTGCCTTTTACTTCATTCTTTTGTTTTTACACCTACTGATATTGAGTTTATTTTCTTGATTACTGTAATCTGGTGTGTGTGTGGTCCATTTGGGGTATTAAGTTGTTAATTTGATATGTTATAGTTGGAGTGTCTGTTGTATGCCTGTGTTTTTCTTTTTTCCTCTGTTCTTTCATTCTAGTTGCAGCAGGTCAGAGGGGGGCTGACACCAGTTCTTCCTTAGCCAGTCTGTGCCACGGGAGCTGGAGACGTTAAGTGCTTGTGGTTTTTGTATATTTAGCTGTATATGGATAAACCAGTGTGTAATTCTTGCTAACGTTCATGTCTTGTCTTTTGGTAGGGTAGAAGCGAGCAGTTGATTGACTTTGTGGTGGTGGGATCCTTTCTCTCTATCCCCTGTGCCGTGCGCATGGTGGGAGCTTGTTTTGTTCATGGGTGGTGTGCTATCTAGGATTCTTTTGTTTGGCTAGTGTAGTCCTCTGTTTTGGAGGAGATTTGCAGGGGATAGTGCTGGTTTGGGGCCTTAGCCCACTGGCTCACTGTGTATGTGTGTGTGTGTGTGTGTGTGTGAATGAAGATGTATGTTAATTGGTTCTTTTATTAATAAACATGTAGTGCCTATCTATTTAGATTGGTTAATGTCCAACTTAAATTAACTATTTACTGGGGCCGAAATACCCCAGGTGGCCTAATTGGTAGTAATACATCTTTGTGTAGTAGTATTCCCCTCCCAGTTCAGGGTGTGGATTTCTCTCATCCCCACTCACATCCTGCCACAATCTTAGCATAGTTGGCAGGACCCCCCCTCTTCAGGCTAGAGACAGATATATATATTTTTTTGTTTGTGTGGTATTATTGTATTGCAATTTCTGTATGGTGGGGTTGCCATAATTGTTCATAGAGTAGTGAAGGCAGAACGGCAGTCCTTCTTTGCTTTCAGGGATTGAATAAACCCAGGGAAAATTGCAGTAGATGTTTAATTGGTTTTTCACCTTGGGCAGTCTTCCTTGGTCAGCATGGAGGAGGAGTTACAGCAGCTCAGAGATCTGGTCCTGCAGCTTAAGGCAAACACATCAACTTGAGCAGTTACGTCAGGAACAAGCCATTGCTCAGGCAGGTCCTAGCGTACATACCCCTTCTTTAGAGCCCATAGTCCCTGTTTCATCTGTTCTTCCAAGTGCTACTGTTACAGAGAGGCTTCTGTTTGTTCCTATGGACTGTAAGTGCTCTGTGTTCAATGGGAAGATGGGGATAGTCATGGTGGAAGGAAGAGGTTCAGGCATATATGTGTCTGTCACTGATCAAGGCCTTTTTCATTTTTGATCAGTTAGAGGGAGATGCAAAGGAGGTGATTCGGTACGACCCTGGTGCAGAGCAGGGGGATCCTGCTAAAATTTTTGCCATTTTGACAGAGGTATATGGTTGCATACAATCTTACTTTACCCTTCAACAAGCATTCTTTTCCAGACAGCAACAGGATGGGGAAAGTTTGCAGGAGTTTTCCTTTCCCCTGATGGCGTGGATTGATCAGGTGAGGCAGTGTGCGCCAGATGGTATGTTAAATGCAGATGTTCTGCTTCGTGATCAGTTTGTGGAGCATGTATTGGATGGTGGTCTTCATAAGGAGCTAAAGCAGTACGTCCATTGCCAGCCTGCAGCTACCTTGTCGGCAGTGCAAGGGGAGGCCATTCACTGGGAGTGGGGCCGTAGGTCATCTTTTCAATCAGCCAATGGTTCTTAGTATGGTTTCCGGGGTGATCCTGCCCAGATCCCCCATCTACTTCATTAGAGTCATTGGGTGCACATACCCAGTGGGGTGATGAAGTTTATTGCCAGGACATGTTCTGACCAGCTTGTCAATCAGGTCATGCTTTTTGAGCCACCAGAGTTGGGCCTACCATGCGGACTACTGGCCACCTCATGCTTGGTTCAGGTTGTCCGAGGCACCACCTACATTCCAGTAGTAAATTTTGAGACCACTGACATGCTCCTTTACCCTCATATGGGCCTGGGTTCCTTAAGTGGAGTCCAGGTGGTTTCCAACCTCCCGGTGTTAGTGAAGTGAGACCTGAGACAGCAATTGTTGCAGCTCAGGTGGCTTCTATCTCTGTGCAGAACCTGTTAGGAGGACTATATTTGTCTGTGCTGTCAGGTCAAGAGCAGGAAGAGGTTATGGGTTTATTGGTGTAGCGTCTTCAGGTCGGATCATTTGCTCCTGAAGTTTGTCAATATTCTTCTTAAAAACCCATTTTATGATTCCCAAATGACAGGCTCTGAGATGTCTGTGAAGGTCAAGGAAGTAATCTGCCTCCCTGAATGCTAGAGTTTCTGCAAAGACTCAGGCACTGATAACCAGTCCCCCATTT
>JAOTRN010000017.1:5594892-5621013 GCA_028566695.1 Bagroides melapterus
AAGAACAATGAATTTTTCTCTGAAGAACCAAGAATTTCTTTAATTCTTTATATTGATGATTTTGAAGTTTGTAACCCGACGCCACGAAAGAAACACAAGATACCGGCAGTTTACTGGGTCCTTGCAAATGCACCACCAGAAGTGCGCTCCACACTAACTGCAATACATTTAAGTATTTTCACTTCCATTGTGTTACTGGATATCCTAATACTCCATGACCGTTTTGAAGGCATAGTTCCTTTAGAATTAGCACTTTGCCTTTCTGTTTTCTTTAACAATAAGTACTTCACCTTGTCAGATCTAAATGACCTGATAAAGAAGTTTCCATTCAAGTTTGCACATACTGTTGACCGTCCTCAAACCATTCCAGAAAATTTTGCAAGTTGTGCAAGTGGGCACTCATAACATCCTTGCCACTGCTTATTGGATCAAGGATTTCTTGTGATAATCCAGCATGGCTAATACTTATGACATTGAAAGACATTGTAGAGAACACAGTGGCTCCAATCCACTCATGTGAAAGTCTAGCTTTTCTTGATCTGAAAATTTCAGAGCATTGTCAGAGGTTGCAAGAAGTTTTCCCTAATCTGAAACTGACACCAAGACACCATTTTCTGGAGCACTACCCTGCTCTGATAGAAGTTTTGGTACTATAGTTGGATTATGGACTATGCGCTTTGAGTTCAAATTTAAGTTCTTTAAACAAGTACTCATGTTCACAGGTAACTTCAAGAATGTTTTGTTGTCACTTTCAACAAAACATCAGATGATAATGGCCTACCATTGGCAGAGAAATGCCAGTATTCCTGAACTAATCGTAAGTAAAGTGTCACCTGTGACTCTGGAAGTACTAGATGATAGAATCCAAGAGTCTGTTAAGTAACTGTTCCCTCAGGTAACCAGCATACAGTTGTCAAATTCTGTAACATACCATGAGACATGGTATTCTGCTGGAATAATCATGCCATATGGTTCCACTGGAGGGATACCTGATTTTGTCGAGATTATACAGACAGTGATTTTGGAAACCAATCTTTAATTCATTGTGAAGAAACTCAGTGCCTGGTACCTGGAACATTTTAGGTCTTTTCTGTTATAAAGTAGTCTGGAATTGATTCTTGTTCATCACCATAGCCTTCAAGATCATTATCCATTGGCATCTTATTCTGTAGAGGGAAAGCACATGGTTACAATGAAAAGACACATTTGGTGCAGTTAACCATAATAGCGAGTACCTTTATAGCTAAGGCAACTGCATATGTCTACAACAACACTGATTATATAAAAACTTTGTTGTTTTATAATGTTTGAATTATGAAAGTAGCACAGTTTGCAATGGCAATCGCCAATACAGTTTTCTACCAGTGTCAGTGAATTTATTTTTCTTGTTTTATAGGTAACTAAACATGGATTCAGCAGTCCTCAGGGTAATCTTTGACCACAGGATAGAAAAGCTCACACTGTCATCTGGAATACCAGAGTCCTTGGAGGATTTATACTCCGCTGTCAAGCAGACTTTAAATGTTACAGATGACATCAGTCTTCAATACATGGATTTTGATTTTGAGGATTTTTTTTTACTCTTCATTCCACTACTCAAATTCAGCACAAATCCACAATTAAGGTTGTGACAGTTGCACCAGTAGTTCTTACTTTTATTCCACCCAACAAAAGCTTTACTGAATGTGATATCACAGGCCAATCTCTTGATACTACCTCCTCCACATGTACTACCATACAGGACTCCTCTGCAAGCATGGTCATCCTTTCATCAAGCAACAGTTCAGAAAGGAAGCTATGGCCAAAAGAATTCTTCATTCCACAGTTCTCTTTTGAGACTGAAATGGTTCTTGAGAGAGCCAATGAAATTTACAGGAAATATGGGACAGTGACAGTGACAGTAACTATGCTGCCAGTCCTGTTTCAACCTTCTCAGGTTGGTTGCCAAATATGTTTTGAGTCCAAAAGGAACATAATGTATTTAAAGCCCGTTCTGGAAACATTTTCTTAAATTAATTTTTCTGTCATTCTATTTTTCAGGTGATTGCAGAATTTCAGAGGATAACAACCCTACTGCAAATGGAACCTAAATTTATGTCCTCATTGGATCTTCACACTCCCAAACTGCTGACACTGGTGCCTGCCAAAGGAAGAGCACTTGTAGAAAGACTGAAAACTGAAATGGAATTGCTGAAGGTACAGTTTATAATGAAGCATGTGCAGCAGATTAGGTTTTCTCTGCCCTACTCTTAGCTCTGTTTTGGGGTTTGACGAACGTTAATTATGGGGCAGGGCATATAGTATATTGAATATATCAAATATATCGAATTTCCCTACCTTTCCAAACTCCTTCCGGAGCACTTCCGGGGTTGTGTGTGGTGGCCGGCTGGTGTACTGAGTGTTGGCTTGGCTGTGTTCGTAATAGCTTCAGCTTATGAGGTATGCAAACGTTTATTTTTACTGTCGTGGGTTTATCTGTGTGTTGGCATCTTTTTTTTCTACATGCGCTCCGATTTTTGTAGCGTGATGTTTTCTTGGCTGTGGATGTCCGAGCCTAGTGGTTTTCAACTGGTGTGAGGTAGCCACATTGTTGTACAGTAAGATTTTCGCTTAGTAACCTGTGCTGTTGCTATTTATATATTCACTGGCTGTTCACAGATTTAGTTTGTCTCAATACCTAGTTGCTTTTATGAAGCTGCACCTCGGCTTTTGGGTAAGTATATATTAGGATTTTTTTTTATTATGGTATAATGGCAAACAATAAATTTAACTTATTGTGTATTTTGTTTGTAGGTCAAACTGTGTACATCGCTGGGCAAGTAATTGCATCCACGTCGCAGCTTGCCATTCTGTTTTCTACTGCATTTGTTGGTTTTGTTTTCTTTTCTGTATTTTCATTTATGCACTTCTTTTGGGCATTGGGCGCCTGGCATTTTGTTGCTCTGGCTTTCTTTCACTTACATTGTTTTCTTTTCCTGTTTTGGTTTGGTTGTTTAGATCAGGGGCTATGCTAACATGCTAAATGTGTAGAGGTGAATGAAAATGGATGCCTAACAACCTGGGCCTCGCTGTCGCTGGTGCGACTATTATGTCGCTGTGCAGCTACTTTTCCTTTCTTTCATTTGCTTTTGTTCGATTATTGTATGTTTGTGTATATGTGTACCTTGTGTTGTCACAGTGAACCAGTGTGGCTGGGACCAGTTGCCAGTTGTCTGCTATAAAAGCCTGACTCAGATAAGTAGTCTTGTGACAGCTATGAATGGGTTAATATCAGTAGTTGTTTGGAGTCACTGTTAATTGTTTCCTTATGTCTCTTTTGCATGTTGGATAGGAGTGCAGGTTAACACGGTGGGCCCGCTGATCCCTGGGTGGTGGAATCCCCTCACCTTTGCTTGGTATTGCAGGTCACTTGTGGTGTGCGTGTGCGGGGGTGTGCTTATGACTAGTGTGTAGTTCCAGGGCCTCCCTCCCCGAACAGCCTTTGCCTGCTGTGGTGAGCCCCAGTCCCATTCTTCTTCTGGGTTGCAGTAAGTAACATTAATTACGTGGTTTCCTGCAACAGCTTGGAGTTTCACCCACTGGTCACTGTGTATGTATTTTATTGTTTGTTTTCTTTTCTTTTTTTTGGTTTGTGTATTAGACTGAGTGCTTATTTTATTTTTTTTTGTCAATAAAAGTTGATTCCATTTTTGAATAACGTTGTCTCTGCCTGATCAGTGGAAACAAACCTGGCGTGCCTGATTTGTAATAACTAATCATAACTATTTCCTTGGGTGAAATTCCCCAGGTGGCGTAGTCGGTACTACAACTCTAAATTAGAGTTTATACATCCATCCCCACTCGTGTCATTCTGCCACACATGCAAGCCAATTAGCTACAAGATTTTTGTAATGTGAGAGGAATCACTTATTCTTGATTTTTGTTCATGGTCAGCAGGTAATACTTACCCTTTTTAAAGAATTAAATTGGGAACATGATTACATTTGAGTACTCAAACGCTGAAGCTGACAAATATAAATATTTGTAAGAACAATTTGAGTCTCTCTTGTGCTACCTTCTGTTAATTTCATGGAATATCACATAAGATTCAGTAAGTTAAGTCATGTTTATTTATGTAGCGCTTTATAAAATACACTGAACTTCAAAGCATTTTTACAGTAATAAATCACAATGAATCTGTTTCTACTATAATAACCTCAATTTAAACTGTGAATCAGCTGTACAGAAGATAATTGTTACAGTCAAAGGGGGTCCAAGGAATGAGCAAGGGGATCCAAATGCAGTTTAAAGGTTTTATTAAACAAAAAAACAAAACAAGGTAATCCAGGCAAAGGCAAAAAGAAGAACACACGGACAAACACATTCAACAACCGACAAAGGACAGGGCAAACACAGGGTTTTTATATATGTGTATGTGGGGAACAATTCAGGGGGAAGAACAACAATCAAGACACATAACAAGGAACAGGTGGGATAGGAATGCACAAGGCAGAGGACAAACTTCAAAATTAAGGACATGGAACATGCAACAGGGAAACACACAAAGAAGTCCAATCCCCTGCCAGCACCCCCTCTAGTGGGCTGGCAGGGAATAGTCCCAAGGTTCTAACATACCCCCCCCAAGGGCGGCTTCTGACGCCCTAAAGGAACACCCCGCCAAACAAAAAGATCCGGGAGGGTGGTGCACCGGCAGAGGCAGTTCTGGGGGTGGGATGGTGGACCAGGACCATCAGGCAGGGGTCATGGTCCATGGGTGTACCTGGGCTGTGGGGCACCAGAAGACCTAGACCATGGGGCACCGGAGGACCTGGACCAGAGCGCACTGGATGACCTGGACTGTGGAGCACAGGGTCCTGGAGCTTGGGCTGACCTGGGCAGTGGAGCAGAAGCTCCTGGTGCTTTGGTGGGCCTGGGCCATGGAACACTGGAGGACCTGGACCATGGAGCACAGGGTCCTGGAGCTTGGGCAGACCTGGGCTGTGGAGCACTGGAGGACGTGGGCTATGGAGCAGTGGAGGGCTTGGGCCATGGAGCACAGGGTCCTGGAACTTGGGCGGACCCAGGCAGTAAAAAAAGAAGGTCCCGGTGCTTCGGTGGACCTGGCTTGTGGAGCACTAGGGTTCCTGGGCCGTGGGGCACTGGGAGACCTTGGCCATGCAGCACAGGATCTCAGAGCTTGGGCAGACCATCTTGGCAGAGGTCTCCGAATCGTCAGCAATCTTGGCAGAGGTCTCCGAATCGTCAGCAATCTTGGCAGAGGTCTCTGAATCGGCGGCTATCTTGACAGAGGGCTCTGGCGTGGTGGCCATCTTGACAGAGGGCTCTGAATCGGTGGTAGCCATCTTGGAAGAGGACTCTGGCGTGGTGGTGGCCATCTTGGGAGAGGTCTCTGGTGTCGCGGTGGCTGTCTTGGGAGAGGACTGGGAGTGGCAGCACATACCGAAATAAGTGGGACGTCCTCTATACTGGGCCATAGTTTCCCGTACCCTTGGAAGGCCTTGATGTAGGCAGGCTCTGGCTTGGCGAAGACAGGCTCCGGAGCGGCATGGTTTTCTTCTGCCACACCTACCATAAACTTTGAGCCACTTAACCACAAAGGCAAAGTCTATGTACTGTGCCAGTGGCAAGGTGGTAGTGACCGGTGGCATTACACCTGTAAATTTTTCCGGTAGCCCACGGCAAAAAGAGTCTTTGAGGACCATGTCAGCCAGATCTCAGAACTCCTGCACATACTTCTCGATAGTCCTGTCCCCTTGGTGCAGAAAATACAGCCTCCCTGCTGGATCCATAACTGGTCAGTTGTTCTGTTACGTTGGGGTCCAAGGAATGAGCAAGGGGATCCAAATGCAGTTTAGTTTTTTAAACAAAAAACAAAACAAGGTAATCCAGGCAAAGGTTAAGGCAAAGGCAAAAACATGAACACACAAACACATGGGCAAAAACATGAACACACAAACACATGAGCAAAAACATGAACACATGGGCAAAAACATGAACACACGATCACATGGGCAAAATCATTCAGAAAACACATTCAACAACCAACAAAGGACATGGCAAACACTGGGGTTTATATATAAGGGGAACCAATCAAGGGGAGAACAAATTAACAAACAAGACACATAACAAGGAACAGGTGGGATAGGGACGCAGGACACACAAGGCAGAGGACAGACTTCAAAATAAAAGACATGGAACGTGCAACAGGGAAACACACAAAGAAGTCCAATCCCCTGCCAGCACCCGCTCTAGTGGGCTGGTAGGTTATAGTCCCAAGTTCCTAACAATAATACAGTACCATTACGTTTTTACTCAGCAACCTCTGTTGGTAGTTTCAAGCACAGGTTAGTTTATAAAACCAGGTTTAGACAGTCATATTTCTCACCTGGTGACAAATTAATTTCACCACTACTTTACACCACTAAATTAAAGAAACCTTTATGAGGATGACATATCATTCATTATTTTTCTTTCTTTTAGGATGAGCAGTGTTCTGTTGATTTGACCAGAGGGGTGGTCATCCACTGCATTATTGTATTCCTTGGGGAACATGCAGGAGACCTCATCAAAGAATTCAATGTATGCAATCTTAAATTCAGTATAGTAGATGTGTGAATTTATACCAAAGTTACTGTTGGTTACTTCCTGAATGGGCCATAATATCTTTAATTGGACTTTATTTTACAAGAGTGATCAAACAAACTGTTGACTTTCAGATTTTTTTTTTTTTGATCAATATTTCATAGCTTTTGAGTCTCACTGCCATTTAATGTTGCAGGACAATGAAGAACAGACAGGAATTGAACAAATTTTGATGGCAGTAATTGTGACCAGGACAGGAGCTACAAGTGGCAGTTCAAAGGACACTGGAACTCCTCGGTTTGACCTATACACTGAATCTCTAATATCCCAGGCATCTCAAATATACCTTTGAGGTATTTCAGAAACTTCTCTTGGTGCTTCAAAGCTGTCATGCAGAGTCCAGTCACTCAGGTCTAAACAGCTGTCTTAAACATTTGTTAGTTCCACATTGCCAAACCAAGACTTGAGTGGTGGTAATTATTTTGTTCACTTTGTTGTTAGGTTAACTAATTCCAGTTTAATTCCAGATTGTTATTAGATAATATGTCAAGATGTTATAAAATGAGATTGCTACTAATATAATCTCTTCTGTGGTTCCATGTTGCTGAAAAATACATCAGTTTCATTAGTGTGGTCTGAAAAGGTGGAAACCATGTTTCTTACCTGTATTTTATTTTAAACAATGTAACTGAACTATGTATTTTGAACAGTTTGTGCGTAGAAAGAAAATGTGAACTGTACTGCAAACCAGTGGCGGACTGGCCATCTGGAGCACCAGGAGTTTTCCTGGTGGGCCGCTGGCCAAGGTGGGCTGGCCCAGTCAGTACGCAAATATATTTAAAAATGTCGGAAACCATAATATTGCATCTCTTTTCTGCATTAATCGCACGGGCACCGCCGACAAAGAGCGTGTGTTTGTGTACATGCAAATGTATTGCCCTCCCTCCCTATTAATTACTTTGGTCTATTCCGTAAGTGTTCTTAAACATCCCCCCTTCACTTAAAATTTACCAAGGGAGAGATATTGATCCTTTTGCAATACAGTGAATTTCTCTGAGTAAATAATTAATAATGCTTCCAGTGGATGAAATGGGGGAAAAAAGAAAAGTGGAGCTGAAAGGTTACATGAAAAGAAGAAAAAAGCTTTAGAGGCAGATGCTGAGATATGCTTCAGATCAAGATGATACCCCCTGACAAGCTAAAATATTGTTTTTATAGGTTTCAATGTTGTTTGTCTTAATGTTCTTTCCTTTGTTTCTTTGTTTTACAAATATGACCCAATACTGTATATGTTCAGTGATGCTTCAAATAAATGTTTAAATAGCATTTATTTTGTATTGCATTATATTTTTATGCTAGTAAGTGGTGTTAAAAATTAGTCTCCACATTAATGAGCCAATGTATTATGATGTGGGATATAGTGGGCTGCTGTGTGCCAGGAAATCCAGGGCCCTGCTGCAAACTTTACTGTTCTAGTCTTGTGTGAATTGATATGGCTTAAAATTATTTGGAACAAAAACATCCAGTGATGTTGACAAAGAGTAGTGAATATTAACACTGTTTGAGAATTTTATTTTTTTGTGTTAATATTAAAGCCGGAGTTTGTAATTCATCTTTGAAACCAGTGTACATTATTCATACCTGAAATTAGATTTTAATTAAAAATTTTCACTAAAAATACTTATTTTAAATAAAAAAAATGTGTGTTACATTAAAATAATTAGATTAAGTAGTATTCAATTGCATTTGGTGGAGGGGTTTTCCAATCAAACCAATATTTTTTATTAAAAATTTTTGTGTGTGCTACTTGCAGTTACTCATTTTTAATGGTTTATTTTTAAGGAACTCATTTAATTAATTTTAACGCAATTCTTACTGTTGTTGAATTTAATTAATAATATTGCTTGTAATCTGTTGCCACAATTTTATTGAGTAGATATAGGGTATCATTATTGTATGAAAATACCAGAATCATGTAAGAATCATGTAATAATGTGAGATTAGATGAGGTGTATAAAATAATAAATGGTGCAATATGGTGTTTCAGCAAATGTATATTAGTCGTATAAGTCGTATAGTCGTATAAGTCGTATAGTCGTATAAGATCTCACAAAACCATCACCAGGCAAATATTTATAACTCTTGTGGCTTGTGAATTCACAGTACAGAGATGCCACAGTACCTTAATCTGAGAAATATATATGTTTAAGAGTGATCAAAGGTGCATTTTAGAGATTTTATCTTATTAAATGGACATATCACCTGCACAAAAATGTTAAATATGAGACCTTTCCTTGTCTTACATCTCAAAATGCTGTGAAGCCATTAATTTAATAAGATCAGGAGGAGAATCAATTTTAAAATGGAATAATGTGCCATAATCAGCTGGTATTGAGGGGGCAGAGAACAAAATGGCATGGAGGACATGAAGAAAGTATTTTCTTGCTTCCTATTACACATGCTCTTAGATTTAGACCTCTTACAATTAAATCCCTTAGCAATCTGATAAGTTATAGCAGGTTTTAGGAGATTACAGCCATACAAAGATGCTCAGGTGTGTTCCTGACAAGTATCAGCTATGTACTTGCAAGGTGTACTTTATTTCTTCTCCTACAAAGTACTTATCATGAAAACTTTATTTGTCATACTGACTTTAGCCCAGTTTCATATTTTATGTCAAATCTGTATAAATAAAAACGAACGCTAACAATTTAGAGTATTTTTCAATTAGTCAAATTTCTGTTCCCCAAAGCATTACAATTTTGAAAACAAAATTATTATCGTACAAAATTAAAAATTGAATACAAAATTATTATCACAAAATTATTATCAAAATTTTTATCGTAATAAATAATAATACAGTATGATCATAACCATAATAAATCACAATAAATCAATCATAATGTGATAATATTATCATAATCATAATAAATCACTTTTTTGATTATGAATAAAAGGTGGTTGCAAACTAGAATATATTTAACAAATATTTAATATACAGTTTGTTACTTTGCTAATTTGAAAGAGAGAGTTCTCCAAAAATGTTCTATAAATTATAAATATTTTTACCGCCATATTTTTACCGGAATAAAATAGTATAAATAGAAAGTTTAGTCCAATGGCTCCATGGTTACATGGTTTCACCAATAAACATAACAGGAAGCAATGTTAATAATGAGAAAGGTAAACAATGGCCTGAAGTGTCACTGTGTTTTATTTTTTCTGTCTGGGAAATTCAAAGATAAGATTTTTATTTTGTTTCCGAAATTTTATTGTGCTCCCATTACATCTCACAGAGACAATTAATATATTAATACAAAAGTATTAAACTGACAAACTGGAATAATTGCAGTAAGAACCAACAATGACTACATGAATGCAACTGGCAACTTCAACAAAAAAATGGAAAATGGTCATTCCAATTCTAATTAATTCTTTCATCAATAATATAAAAAAAAGAACAAAAGAATATATATACGTATATATATATAAATATACTATTCTCAATTAAACCCAAATAAAGTTCACATATTTCTTCTTGGTTTCATCTGACATCTGAAGTCATGGTCTGGAAAGAACTTACAAAGCATGCATGTTATTTCACTTGTTGAAAGGTACTGATCAGGAGAGGGAAATACAAGAATTTCCAAATTATTAGATGTACCTTGAAATTCTGTAAAGGCAATAATCAATTAATAGATATAATGGACCACCAGTGTTATCACCAAGAAGAATCTTTCAAAAACTGATATAAGAGAGATCTACAGCAAAATCATAGGAGCTGCACAAACATCTCCTGAGTACTGATTACTCTCTATATGTGACTACAATCAATTCTTCACATGTCTAGGATGTGCAGTAGGGTGGATAGATGGAAGCCCTTTCTCACAACAAAAACAAACAAAAAAAAAACATTCAAACTCATATTAAAGAAAAATATAAAGAAAGCATGAATAGCTACAGTTGATTTTAGTACAAAACCTTCAAGAACTAAAAGTAAGCTGAATGAGAAAGTGAATTTTCAAGTTTTAGAAGAACAATGACCAAAGCATACATTCAAATCAACAAAGGAATGGCTTAAGCAAAAGAAGATAAATGTTTTTCCAAATACAAAGCCAAAACCCAGACCTGGATCCAAATAAAAATCTGTATGGTAACCTGAAACAGGTTGTGCACAGGAGCTGCCCTTAAAATTTGTCTAATCTGGAATTCTTTAATATATTTAAAAAATGGGAAAAGGCATTCACACTTATGCAACTAAGTTATTGTAGCTTCTTTTGTTTGTATGTTTTTGTTTATTTGCCCTGAAAAGTTTTCTGATTTTTTTACTTTTAACTGTTACATTTTTAATTAATTAATATCACACTGATGTTGTGAAGTTCTGATTTATTTTAAATTAAGGGTAAAGTTTCTTAGATCATTATCAGTGTAACTCTCAAAACATCAAATAAATTATGACATGTTTTGACAAACTGCCACACTCACACTAAACTACAATCTTCTATTGCACTATCAAGGGGAGAATATCTAATTATTACAGATTTTAGAAACAGTTTAAGGAATAACTGAAATGGTGAGAAAAACCTATTCATGCTCTTTTAGACAGACAAATACATCTGCACTGACAGGAGAAAAAAGTGTATAAGGCAAACAGCAATTTAATGAAGAGCCAGGGGACTTCTTTTCAGGCCAAAATATAAACTGACAAATAAAACAAACACTAACTGTTCATCTTTCCCCTTTTTTCATAGAACTAAAGAGCTAAATCATGAGTTGGCCTTTGTGTCTCTTTCAACATTCTTGGGCTTATGGCATAAAGAAACAATTTGTATATTCCTCTTTAATTGTATACAACTCTTGGTTTTCTTATCAGCCTGTGCTAATCAAATGGAAAAAATCCACAGAAACAGCCATGGTAGCATAAAAGAAGGAACTTCATGTATATGGTCCATCATGTTTGCACCGGAACTGAAATAACCCCTTGACCTCAGATCTGAAACAAAGGAAACAAAAATGAAGAATGCACACATTTGATTAGATGAAATAGCACATCTTACATCAGTTTATTTGTGTTAATTGCATTTTTATACTCATGAAGCAAAATTTGCGAATTTGGAATCTACTTGAACCAAAATGTGGTAGGCTAAAGCCTCACTCACTGACTGTACATCTTAGGTATTGGCATTAGCATTTTTGGGTACAGCAAGAAGAAGGTGCAGAGCAGGGTAAACATGTGTATCTAGCACCTTTACATTCATTTGCATTTTTGTATGCTGACTTAGTATAAGGTTGTAGATGGTTTTAACATTAGCATGGTTAGAGCCATTAAAACCCTAAAGGAGGTTGAAATTTATGCTGTATCTCTTATATGAAATTACTTGACAAGCAAAAAAAAAAAAAAGATTTATTTTATTTTTACACAATGACAATTTAACTTAAAAATCATAAACATGTAATGCTAATAAAATTCAGAAAATTATGCTAATGTCCTCCCCAAACATCCCCCTCATTTAAAGGATTTATTGGTTACAGAGCTTTGGTTACAATAGTAATACACTGTCATTCAACAATAAATTCTTTCAGCTAAGCAGTGTCTCCCATAAAGACCTAGCCTCCTCTATCTCTATATGAAACACTTTACGAGATGAACTAATGATCTAATAAAGAGTGTCATATTTACATATTTTGTATTGCTTTTGACTGGCATACCATGTGTGTAAAATGTGGTTGCAGTCAGATAGTGGCAGATGACATGCTGCTCCACATTTGATCATGTATCATTTTACCATCTACACAGTAAGTAACTACCAAATGTTCTTTCTATATACTGTTAAGTTTATTATTCTATTACATTTGACAAGTAATAAATTATTAGATAATTGTAAATTGTTTTATGGCAATTCAGATGGGTTATACATCTTGTCATTTATAGGTTTCTTTATTTATTTGTCTACTTTTTCAGTCATTAGCATAGTTTGGTCTGTAAAATAAAAATGAGAATGATGGAGTCCTTACTGGACATCTTTGGTATATGAATAGGACTGCTGTAACTGCCATCTCCACCATCACTCAAGGCTTTGATGTGTATAAACAGATCTTCTCCTAATGGAACCTCTAGCTCCAGTGAAGTCTGATTTGTTTCCACCATGCTTGTTCCTCTTTGCCAGTTTTGATGGTACATCACCTTAAAGGCAACTTATTTGTGTTAGATTCAATGATACTGTATCCATTTCATTAAATATTAATATCATTTTGTCACTTCAAAAATTAACTCAATAATACATCCTATATATGTCTTCATATAATGTATAAAAATGTCTGTTAAAAGTCTACTTATAGTGTATGTCATAAAAATCAACTGTATCAACTGATGTGGGCACAAAAAGAGGTGGACTTATTCATTACATGAAATAAATTAGCTTGAATAAAATGTTATTGCAGAACATTTCACGTAGAGCATTTGCATGAAAGTTTTATATAAAGTATTGCAAATTGACTGCTTGGAAAACTGAGAGACTGGGTTGCAAAATACACTTCACATTTTCCTGATAGCAGGTGTGTATAAATGAAATATCAAAAAGATTTATGTATTTGTTTGAGTTTTAAGGACAGAAAATCAGTTTAAGTTTTAAGCTTTAGTGGTTCAGGTAGGTCATGTGACAAAGCAGATAGCGTGGAGGTTGTGAAAGGGCACAAATAAGCAGGGAGCAGATCGCCACAAGCTTTGAAAGCCCCAGTGCCCATGGTTGAGGTCCAGGTTATAGAACCTGACATGGGTGTGCAGACAAGACCAACCTACTGCAGCACAAATATCCCGGAGGGTCATGCCACTAGCCAGGGTGCTGGGCAAGGTGATATACCTAGTGAAGTGTGAACTGTGGCAACCAGTGCAGCCATGTAATAGTCGATGCCATGGACCATCTCCTTTTTTTGGCACAGATGGATAAATCTGTGGCTTGTCAACCTGTGGATAAATCTGCAGCCTGTCAGGCCTTCAGTGGGAGTGCAGACTTTCTCCATGCAGTTGATGAACGGGAGAGATAGCTCTTCAGCTTCTCTTCAACCATGATTCATCAGGTTCATGTGCCATCCACAATAGCTTAATAGTTAGGAGTGGCTGAGAAGAACAAGAGGGCAGAATAAGTATTATTCCACAACCTTGACACCTCAGTGTGGAGGTCTGGGGAAAATGGAAGGTGGAGTGAAGGCAACAGCATGTGTAATCACTTCCAGGAGCACTACGAACACCTCAGAATTTGGTAGCAATTCAACTGCTGCTTGCTCCTCATTACTGACATCGAGCTTCTCAGAGTCCGATGCAGACAACATTATATCCTAATCCGAGTCAGGAGAAATTGCAAAGCAAGCCCCCAGAGCTGAAGTGAAGACAAGAGAAAGGGCCTCTCAGGAAGCAATTCAGTGGCATATTGATCATCATCACCCACATCAAGCTCCTCAGAGTCCAATGAAGACAATGATAATTCCTTATTTGGTTTGGGAGAAATCACAAATCTGACTCCTGGAGTTAAATTGGGGAAGTCTGATTTGGGAGAGAGGACAAGAAAACGGGGATCACCTATCTCCTGCTCCAACTCTGCTAACACAATCTGCAAGACCCATGATCTAAGTTGGCGCACTGCCTGCCCAAAAAATAAATAATATAAATTAATAAATAAATAACAAAATGGGGCTGGAACAGGCTTGAAGGGTCAGGTGGCCTCTATCAGCTTCTATGTTTGCCTAAGAAGCTTGGCCTCATTGCCTCATCTGCCTTTGGAAAAAGCTCTGGCAGAGATACCATCATGTCAGCCACTAGCTCTTCAGAGAAAGCCATCCTCTTTTTCGCAGGCTGGAGTTTGGCAGGGGAAGGCACCTTGCTGTGATCTCTAGGGATCTATGACAGGGATGCCTTATGTTCTTCTCCAGTCTTCCCCTCCTCATGGTAGCTACTGGTAGCAAAGAGACTGGCCTTCCCTCAAAACATTTTGGGGTTAAACTCTGCACTTATGTACACAGCTACAATACCAGGAGGCACATGAACACAGCCATGCTTCAAAAGTCTATTGTTCAAGTGGTGACTAGGAGCTCTGCCTTCTGCGTGGTTGGCAGATGAGCAGGAACCACAGCAACTGTTTCTCTTTAGACTTGTGGTCTTAAAATATACTTAGAATTGAGTAAGTAACTTTCTGGATAAACATCACAACTGTCAAAGGGTTCTGGGGGATATAGGGGAATCCAATAAGAAAAATGCACCCACTGAACATTATCATGGTCATCAGAGCATTTCATGATTACATGACTACAAGACAACAGATGGTTAAACTCTTTATTTCCCACAGGACCAAGAGACAAGGGTTTAAATACTCAAACTAACTAATGAGTAAACTGAAAACAAGTGCGAGCAATCTGGAAACAAGAGAAGCCATCAATGACAATACAAGGGCAGTGACAGGACATGAACCAAAACAAACCATGTGGCAAAGTGAACAAATACAAGACAAACACAGAATAGTAGAAAATATGATTGCAGATATTTTAAGCATGGACTGTTTGGAATGAGAGTTATTTTTGACATCTGGAGTGTCTTTACCGAAACTTTTTCCATTAGGGATCTTAGGTGTGGAACCAAATGCAAGATGCTGACCAAAGATTGGCTCAATACAAGGTGTGCAGAGATTAAAGTTTCACACAATCAAGAAATTCTAGATACAGGAGAACAGGGTAATGAGGTGCAGGCACCAAACAGGGTTCAATAATCCAAAACATAGGCAACAAGGCAGAGAGGGGCAAGCAGAAACTAAAGAATTAATAGTCCACACACAACACAGCAGCAAGGAGCAGCAAGCTGATGCTTATGGTTGGCTCAGCAGGAGTAACTCTGGGAGGAGTTGCTGTTCTTAAGGCTCTCCTGTCCCCTGCTTAGAAAGGCAGAGTCTCTATCCTTCAGCAGTGCACACACATTTGCAGCCATCCATGGATTCTGGATGGAGTGTGTGGAGATGGTCTTGAAGACAGTTACATCATCACTGCACTTGGCGATGTAGCTGGTCACTGATGCTCTGTACTTCTCCAAGTTGATGGAATCGCTGTAGGTTGCAGCCTCCCTGAACATGTTCCAGTCAGTGTACTCAAAACAGTCCTGAAGAGCAGATGTGGCTCCTGCTGGTTTTCACTTGTTTCAGAACTGGTTTTGATTGTCTGATGAGTGGACTGTCTGCTGGAATTGGGGTGTTCACCCATCTCGTTGCAAAGCCCACATACTGATGGAATTTGGGGAGCACTGATTTGAGATTTGCCTGATTGAACTCTCCAGCGATTATAAACAGTCCGTCATGTTGATATAAAAATAGTGGTGAATTCCCGTGGCAAATAAAATGGTCTGCATCTAACAGTCAGAAACTCCACTAGCAATGAGCAGTAATTAGAAACAAGAGTCCTTGCACCATTCCGTCTTGATGTACCGTAAACACACACCACCACCGCGACTCTTACCACACAGAGCTGCGTCTCTGTCGGCAGGAAATGAGTTCAGCCCATCTAGCTGAATGGTGGTGTCCGGACCTCTGTCACTGTGCCACGTCTCCATAAAAACAAAGACGCAGCAGTTTCTAAACTGTCACCGAGTTGTCCGCTCAAGTCTGATGTAGTCCAATTTATTGTCCAAATGGATGGGCTAGGGTTTATTCTTAGCCTAGCACGGACTCCCACTCGTTTGCCGTGCTTCCACTTCCTCAAACACCGCTTTCGACTTCTTCTCTCCTGGTCACCTACCCGGCCTGTACCCGGTTTGACTTCCATGAGAGGTGGAACATCGGCACACAGGATACAGAGGCATGTCTCAATTTCTTGGTTTAGCCACTCATTCTGGCCATTGGTCTGGGGAAGGAAACTGGACAACATGCTGATGGAAGCTCCCAATAGCTGTCAGAACTCTTCAAAAATTGCAGGTGAACTGAGTGCCGCAGCTTGATACAGTGTTGTGGGGAATCCCATGGAGCCTAAAACATGCTGGAGCATGAGTTGGGCTGTTTCCTTAGCAGAGAGTAATTTGGGCAGTGGAATGAAGTGGACCATTTTTGAGAATCTGTCAAGCAACCAGACAAGGAAGGTAGGCTAAAAACAAAGTGGATGACCATGGTTAACGTGCAACTGGTATAGGATGGAGATAGCCAGCATGAGGAGCCCTGGAAACCTCGTGCTAGGTACAGGCTGCAACAAAGTCATGGGCATCCTTCCATAGATAGGGCCAAAAGAAACACTGTTGCAGGACCGTGAGGGTGCTTGGAAAGCCAGGGTGGCAGACAAAGCATGAATTGTGGCACGACTGGAGTGCACGAGATCGCGGGATGAGGGCTTGAACAGTGACAGAGGGTGGACGGATCCACTCATTGGTGGGTATGTCCACATCCTAGGTAAACTACTGGGAGTAGGCATCCGGTTTTCCATTTTTAGATCCTGGGTCATAAAACATGACAAAATGGTATCATCCAAAGAATGTGAGCTTGATAACATAGCTCCAAATGGCTGAGTTTGTAAGAAAAATAAGCACAAGGATGGAGACGGTTGTCCCTGGGGTCTCTTTAGGAAAGAATAGGACTGATGCCAAGGTCAGAAGTGTCTATTACCACTACAAAGTGCAGCAAAATGTTCATTGAGTCTCATGAAGGCTTGCTTGGTTAATTGGTGTTGTGTGGAGGTGAGATGATGAAGGTGTGCAGCAACAGAGCTGTGTCCTCTGGAATAATGCTGGCATGTTGGTGAGAACGAACAGCATTAACTAACAGGTACTCGTAGTGTCCTATGGGGCTTTGAAGGTGGTCTTCCACTTGTCCCCCTCCAGGATACAGACGAGATGGTAAGCATTACAAAGGTCCAGCTTGGTGAACATGGAGGCTCCATGGAGGAGTTCAAATGCATATGACATGAAAAGCAGAGGATAGCGGTTCTTGACTGTTATGCCATTCAGGCCTCAGTAGTCGATGCAGGGGTGGAGCAATCTATCCATCTTCCCGACAAAGAGAAATCCAGCTCCAGTGGGGGATGACAATCAGATGAGTTTGTCAAGGTCCAGGGGAGGTTTGCAGGCAGAAAGCTCATCTTTGACCTTCAATGCCAGGCCCCAGTAGAAAGTGACATTGAGTGTGAAAATCTATTGCAAACTCTGAGCCAGAATGGTTGCCTTTTATATATATATTTGCACTGGTCATTTTTTCTGATAAAGTGACCAGTACAAATATTATATATATATTTGTAATGGTTATTTTATTGGAAGAAAATAATACCATTTCAATTTAAAATGTGTGAATGTGCAGACTGATTCAGAAGGGCTAAAAATGTACTCCAGTAATAAGTACATTGGCCCAACATGTACTAAGCAAACAGTGCTTATTTGATGTATTACATAATATTTAAATAACAGAGCTAAAGAGTATTAAGAAATATTCTATGGGTACTTTTCTGAAAAAATTGAACTGCTTTATACACTAGGATGCTATGAAACTTTGACCTTTACAAAGTCACCAAAACAATGTATTCAATAGATCTAAGAATAAGAACAAAAAAGTCAACATGCATGCCAATACTGTTTACTTTAAATATTGAAATATCTCCAGGGAAAGGTGAGTGGAATGACAGTTTAATAATCATAGCTACACAAGGTAATAATGGATATGATTATAACTCCACTATCCATACCTCCCACATGGTGAGGGATCCTCTTTTGATCCATGTCTCTTCTCAAGATTTTCCTCTTATACTATCTAAAGATATTATTCACTTGTCTTATTTTTTCCCTTGAGTCCTATACAACTATTTCTAATAATATTGCACTGTGACATTGTCTACTGGAAAAAGTGCTTAAAACTTAAAAGTGAATTCTCAGCACACTAAAAGGATGATTAGTATGCCGAGCAATTTGCTGTTCTCTTAGGGAAAAAAAAAAATCCATAAATCATTTATAATTCTTCTTTATTCGGACAGACAAAAAACAAAGACCTAGGCTTCTGATATTTCTTCTTGCCTGCATGGGTGAGATAATTTGTAGCTATTGATTGCATTATACATGTTCTGCTCTGAAAGCAGTCTGGATTACAAATGAATACTGGAAAGTGATGCTCAGTAAAGCTTGTAACTCAGTCTTCCAGTTGCTCTCACCCCACTGCAAATACCATTCTTAGTTAGCCAGCACCATTCAGCATCTAATTAATGTATTGAAAAAAAGGAAAAACTGCATTGTTGTTCTTTTTACTTTCCACTCACTTTTCATTTTCTTGGGTTTTTGATAGTTCATATGTGCCAATGACTCTTTTTGAGCACAGCAGGTCATCATGCTAACTGGCTTTCTCTGAAATGTATTTTTAAAATATGCTTCAGATAATATTCAAATATTGATTCAGATCACATTTATAACTCTCAGTGAAGCGATTCTTTTAAATGACTGTGCGAACATATTATTAAAATGAACATTTGATCTAATCTGATCAAAATTTTAGATCAAATTTTAGATCAATTTAGATAGGTATCAAAGTCAGCTTGTGTCAGGCTAGTGAAGCTACATAATCCAACTCTACTCTAACACCTTTGTGTATTATATGAACAATTATACGATATTTACAGCATTTATTATTATGCAGTTGTATGCAATATTGACTTTGACAGTCTTTTTTTGAGTATAGAATTCTTTAAAAGGTTAATCTGATCTAATGTCTCCATGGTTCTAGTGAATTAATTTCAAACCTGAAGATTATATAGGATCACCAGGTTTGCATGTGTTCATCATGTTTATACATTTCATTTCCCTACATTACTGGGTGAACATACACCAGGCTAGGTAGCAGACAGGTAGCAGGCTAGGTAACACACATCTTACGGAAGAGCCTATAGCTGAACTAATCCTGAGGTTTGAGTAGTTGCTTTGACTCATTTTAGCTTTGAATCGTTCAAGAGCACAGAACACACTGCTGGCTCTTTTAGCTAATTCCAGAGCCAGCTGGCTTTCCATTAACTAAGACAGTCCAGGATGTCTGATTAGCAAGCAGCAGAGTGTGAATTCAGATTAAAAAGCTGATTAAAATCAAGGCATATACATAAGGTAGCAAGATTTTAATCGTGTAGTGCATAAAACCCTAATGGGTTTGGTGTCACTGCAAAAATACTACAATGGAAAGATTAGGTGAATAATCTTATAAGTGAACCTCTGATGTTTGGGCAACAAAAAGTGTCAAGGCTATACTGAGCAGATATTTTCTGTTAAAAACAGAATGAATATAAACAAGGATATAATTTTATAATAATGAAAAAGTGTATAAAAGGCAGAATTCACTTCATAAATATTATGTATTCCATACAGTGGTACTGTATAAAGCACTAAAGAAAGAACAAATCTCACCTTGTAGCCTGTTACTTCAGATTCATTGTCCATTGCCTTTACATGCTGCCAGTGCAAAAAAAGCTTGGAGTTTTTCAAGTTCCACCCAATATTTCCAGGGGGCTGGCTTGGGGCTGAAAATATAAGCATTGTGTATTATAAAAGTAATAGAAATAATTTATATGGATTGGCTTTTGAATTAATAGCTCATTGGTGTTAACCCTTATGTTTTGCTTGGGTCATAACAACCTTTATGTATAAAAGAAAATTCATAAGGGTGCCAAGTGAGCTAAAATTTAATTTAACAACTAAATTTTTGCCAAAAATTATTAATCAACCTATAATTTTGAATGATCTAAAATATAGTCAACATATATATGAAGAGAGAGAGAGAGAGAGAGAGAGAGAGACTGAGAACACTGAACACAGTACCTTACAGTATAAATACTGCATATTTACTGTTAATTCAATGTCATCCAATGCAAATGAAATTGAGAATATTATTAAATCTAGTGTAAAACTTGATGTTGCACAGTATTTCTGTTTTAAATTAAAAAGAAAGAGAAGTGAAAAAGATCACGCTGCATATATTTCAAGTATCCTCACTCACTTAATTGAATAAAACAAAGGAAGAATGTCTAAGTAATTCAAAACCCTTCAACTAATGTCTCCATATTGCTCAATCTCTAATATTTACTAAAATGAGAATTCATTAGAATTGAAGCATCTTACACCTTCACTGTGTTTCATTACACATTGCACAAAAGATTTATACCAATTACTAAGCTGTGTTGAAAAAAAAGTGTGAAATTGGGAATGCTTCATCTGAATTCAGCCCTTAATTACCTGCTTAGTCTATTAACCCAAATGAGCTATCCATTTAGTTTCTTTTCCCATTGAGATGTCATGGTTTATCCGATAATACTCGGGTTCCATTTAGATATGCTTGGGGCTTTAACAAAGGCTACAAGGACCTGTCATGGGAAGATGGAGGAGCCTATCAACTCAGTTTGAGTTGGAGTATTTGCAATTATAGCTGTTTTGTCCATAAATAGACAGAAAATTAAACATAAAATTGTTTCAATGCAATTAATACATAATTACTCTATTATAGTTTAAGTTGCTACGTAAGAGGTTTTTGGTTACTAAAAGTGCTGGTCTTTTGTTTTGATCTTGAGCTCAGGTAACTGGAGTTTCCTCTGGGTTCCTAGGTTTCCTTCTACCTACCAAAATATGCCAGTAGGCCTACTGGCTACTACGGATTATTTCTAGGTGTTAAGTGTGCAATATCCTGTGCTTTAGGGACAGGCACTGGATCTATTATATTAAGGTAGTTGCTGAAGACGAATGAATGAAAAAATGTGAAGAGATATTAGCACAAATAATGCTTTAGAGCCACAATTATCAAGAGACACATACAAGATCCCCGCAGAATAAAAGAGTGGACCCCACTGCATTTGTCTGCCTCTGCAGCATATTTATCAAAGACAGTAACAATATACTAATGAACAGTAACCTGCTTTAATCATTTCAGTATCTACTGCAGCTAGAATATTGTGATAGAGGTGCACACAGTGCACATTCATTCGATTACACATAAATTAGATTAGAAAAACATTTAAAATACAGAAATTGACTTAACAACAGATCTGAAAAAAAATTGTAATGAGTATGTTGCAAATCAAATGACAAAAAAGTGGCAACATAAGACATGCATCATTTTATTATTATTATTTTTTTTAATCCTGTAAGATCTATGTGAAAATGAGTTATTTGCTTTCTTTACATTAAAATTATTTGAGATACTCACGTGGTTTCTTTGTAGTCATATTGATGGCAGCACTAGCAGGTCCAGCCCCACCACTGTTTTGAGCCCTGACTGAGATCAGATACATTGTACTGCTCTTCAGGCCTGTGATATGAGCTGGGCTTGTTTTGACAATTTCCTTTATTGCCTTGCTCCCTAATGAGCCCTTCTCCCACAACAGTACCTATAGTTAGGAACAAATAGATTGATAACACACTGATGTACTGATGATTAGTTATGAGACATACCATGATGTCCAATGTTAATGATACTGAACACATGAATATACTGTCACTACAATGCACTTTATTTAGTAGACACTTTAGTAGAGCTGTGATAAAGTCATTTGAAGGGCAGATTGAAACACAGATGCACTGTAAGGTTTCTTTGTTTGGCCAAATCTTATGACATCACATGTCTTCTGTCCTTCTGCTCCCTGTTCAGGGTTGCCACCGCAGTTCATCCAATCCACATATTTTTGATTTAGCACTGGTTTTATACCAGATGTCCTTCCTGATACAACCCTCCCATTTTATGCAGATTTGCAACCAGCACTGAGAGTTAACCCAGTGGCTGGGGTGGTTCCCTGCTCAGGAAATGAATGTGTGCCATGGCGGTGACAGCGTGGTATCCTATCACTGGACCAAGACATGGCATGTAATTACAAATAAAGTCAGCCCCATAATTATGTTCACTGAGAAAATAATTGGGAGACAGAAGAGTGATTCCATGTTTGCAGTGCCATTTACTCCTTATAAAACTTTCAAGCATGCAATGTTAAATTGATTCACACATTTCTGCAAAAATCTTTGCATATAATATTTTAATTATTCGATTTCATGGTAAAGTTTAGTTGTAGTGGGCTACAGAGTAGTGGTGTGTAGTGGGCTAGTTATTTATCTGAAATATGCACACAGACTGGTGAAGTACTCTTTACCCTTTTCCAATAACATACATTAATACATACATTAGCAATTAGTCAGAAAAAAAATAATAGTCATATTTGTTATGTAGCCTGCAATGAATCCTGTGGTTGAATTTAGCTAGGTATCAAAGTCAGCTTGTGTAAGGCAATCATACCATATTTACTGCATTTATTATTATGCAGTTATATGCAATATTGACTTTTGAGTATAGAATTCTTTAGTTTACTTTTTATACATAACAGTAAATAATTAATTAATAATAAATTAAATACATTAAACAATTGCCTCTTTCCTTACCTCATATCCTAAGATTGTAGATTTGCTATGGTTTTTCTGGATGGGATCCCAGAAGACCTGCAAATCTGAAAAGGACAGACTATGTGCCCACACTTTGTTTGGGGCTATAGAAGGCTCTGGAAAGATAAAGAATAGAAATCCAAGGATGGGCCTCAATAACACACACCACAACAAATTGTTAAAAAATGTTAAAAGTCTGATGAAGCTACTCCACAGGTTGCAACATAAAATAAAAATCTGTGTATGTACACACAGCTACGAGGAATTTAAAGTGGTCAAGCTACTTACAGCCATGCTACAATACATGAGAAGAACATGTAAAACTCCATAAAGGCAGTAACCTGAGCTTGACCCTGTACCCTGGAGCTGTGAGGCAGCAATACTAGATAAATAATTCAACATTAACTTCTAAACTACAATTTACAGGTCAACATTTTTTCTATATGGTACAATTACAATTATGCTTAATATGCATTAAAAACACAAGTTCTTTGTGTTAAACAAATTTATATAAATATTTACTCAACCTTCCTCTGCTGAGTAGACAACAATTATAGGACTAAAGGGTCCTTCTCCAATGCTGTTGTACACTCCCACCTTAACCTCGAACTGTGAGAGTGGAGGCATGCTGTCATTTTTAAACACATAACGTGATGCATCTACTGAGGGAACCACGCTCTGCATCCAGACAAGAGAACCAAGTAAACGAAAGGCTACCATGTATCCAAAATCTTCTCCATTCTGTAGTTCCTCTGGAACAGGCTGAAGTTGAAAGAGAATATTAAAAAAAACAAACGTTAATACTCCAAGATGGTTGAAAAAATCCAAAGAAATGTCCTTGATTCATATAATTAGCTGAGATCATCTTATATAATTTGAGGATGACAAGAAAAAGTCCCCTTTTGTTCTTTTCTTGTATTGTCGTGTCTTCCCAAATAAGCTGAAAAGCTGTTATTACTGCTCTGTCAATCTGGCATCTGTGCTCTCAAAACATGTGAAATGCACCATTTTTAAATCTTACTTTCCTTCACCATAAAACCGACCATGTGGCATGACAGCCAATGTGCTTATAAATAATATCTCTTGACAAACTTTGTCATGTTACATTTTTCTCACACAAGGCTTTTTTTCTAATATGACTTTCTTTCTTTATTATGATTTCTGTAGCAGAAGTACAGAAAAGTAAAATGACACTGACAGCTCTATGTTTTAATTATGGTTTATCTAATTTAAATGGCATTTCTTTTGAGGTTTAATATACTGTAGAATCCACTTAATGTCAGAAGATTGATTTGAGGAAAAAAAAATAAGAAAGGTATAAGCATAACTGATTATGAGACCCTTGATATAAAATTGCCCCAAAAATATAGTAATTCATAACATTTTAATTTGCTATCATTTGTTGCTGCACCGTCATGTAAACTGGCAACTGGATCACTGACATATTAGCATATGTCTAATGTATATTATGAAAATGAAAATATAATAGATATATTAGTAGTAGCAAAATAAAAAAAATATATTGTTTTTCAATTTTGACCAGTTACATTCTAGGATTAATAATAAAACATCAAAGGATTTAGATCTTAGTTCACCTTTTTGCTATATCATATATCATAAATTTACAATATTAGCCACCATATCTAATGTTGAAAGGTTATGATTTAAAATATTTAAATTATGAAAAATATTTATTGGTTAATTAACTAATAATTATTGAAAATTATTTCATGGTAATTTTATTAATTACCAAAGACAGTTTGACACATTTACCTATAATTGGAAACAACAGCAACAAATGTCATTACATACAAAAGTCTTTGAATGAGACAGACATAAGAATATTTTTTATGTATCTTAAGAATACTGTTTTGTGTAACATCCTTAAGTAATACAGGAACAAATAATTCCAGTTATAGGGGTCCTAACTGCTACAACAGCACTATCAGCACTTTCGCACTATCATGAAGAGACTCCAAAGTCAATACCCAGTCATGCTGCAGCCATCTGTGGCTGAAAGCCAATGGACTAAAGCTAGTGTGTGTCTGTTGTGTGATAGAGGCATACTGGCTGGTGGATGTTGGGAAAGTAATTCCAGTTATTTGCATTTTCCCATTGGGTTGATGTGACATTATTGGTAATGTTTTTGACTGGTCTCTAAATATCACTAACAACATCGGTCCATATACTGTACTCAAGCACTAATCCTCACCTCCCACACAATCACCAATTCACCACGGCACCCACCACCTCCGCTCACACTTGCTGGAGCAACCTCAGGAACTTGGAAAAACAATGAAAATCAATGAAGTTTAAGGAGCATGAAAGTAGATTCTTATTTCCTCTGATGCTGCATGGCAAAACAAAAAAAAATCTTCTTCAACATGAGTACTAATATGTCATAAAAACACCTAACTACACCAGGTTACATATGTAACCCAGTTCCCTGAGAAGGGAACGAGACGCTGTGTTGAGTTGACGCTATGGGAATGCTTCTTTGAGGAAGTTGCGTCTGAAGCTGTGTGTGCAGACATGCCAATTTAATGGCTCGGAATGGACAGGTGGCGAAGTAATTACATGCCAGCAAGTCCATAAAAGGGCATCTACGTCACATTACTCTGGCTTCTAGTTGTCTGAAGGAAGCCGCTAATTGAAGCCCGGGGCGTGGCAAGCGACGCAGTGTCTCGTTCCCTTCTCAGGGAACTGGATTACATATGTAACCTGGTGTAGTTCCCTTTCGAGGGAACTCAACGCTGCGTCAAGTTAACGCTATGGGAAGGTCAATTATATATAAAAGCTATAAAATATATATAATATATATTTATATATATATATATAAAAAGCTGTTCCTGAACCTGCTTGTCTTGGTCCGGAGGCTCCTATAGCGCCTCCCAGAAGGTAGGAGGGCCAAGAGCCTATGGGCAGGGTGAGAGAAGTCCTTTATGATTTTGTGTGCTCTGTTGAGACAACGCTTCCTGTAAATGTCCTCGATCTTAGGAAGTGGAACTCCTGCGATGCGCTGGGCAATTTCACCACTCTCTACAGAGCTTTTCGGGCTGACACAGAGCAGTTCCCATACCAGACAGTAATACAGCTGGTCAGGATGCTCTCGATGGTGCAACGGTAGAAGTTCACCAGGATGT
>JAOTRN010000017.1:5630657-5641409 GCA_028566695.1 Bagroides melapterus
ATTTTATGACAAATTTATTCAGAAAACCATGAAATTCCAAAAGGTTCACATACTTTTTCTTGCCACTGTATACTGTGTGGATTAAATCCTGTAATCAGACATATTTGTGCTTTTCTACTCACTGAGCAGCCAGGCAGAGCCCTTGTTCTCCCTATCCCTGATCATTAAAAAAAACAGAGCTACAAAAATGCATTGGGAAGTCGAGGTTTTAGCAGCCACTGCTGCACAAAAGCCTTGCTTTATTCTAAATAAGAAGCTTTCATGAAAGAACCTGCATACCATTTAAAAGCATTATGGCACTCAGACACTCAGAGTGTCGGATATCTATCTTTAGAGACGTACCTCTCCAATCATCTCAAAGTGTTCATGGCGGCTGAAATCGACAAGTTTCCCGTTGAAGAACCACTTGAAGATGAGGTCCATGTTGGAGTCTCTGGACACCCTGCATGGCAGAACAATGCTCTCACCCACCGTACCATCCATACTCAGTGGAGGAACTGTAATTGTTGTTGGTTCTGTTTGAAAAAAGAGTACTTTGACATTTAACATACTGTATTTTTGAGATATACTAGATTATTATAAACTGTAATTTAACTTTTCTATTAGGTATACAGTCTGAATGGGAAGTCTGGTCACATTAATAATAATAATTAGTCTCAGGTCAGGTAAATGTGAACAAATGGTTGAACCTTTTCTTTAAACATCATTTAGATTCTTTGAGTAAAAGTGAAGGCTAATGGTTCAATTTTGTCTATGAATAATGTTGTGTCATTATGTGCATGTTTAGTAGCAATAACAAATTAAGAGATGCTTCACAAAGGTCTGCAAGTGGCTGTATCTTTATCACTTCATGACTTCAGTTCAGGCTAAGCTCAAAAGGTATACTAAATTTGGAATTCAAAAAGCACATATGTGTGTTATGGTCAGGAGTCCACAAACTACAAATTTATATCAATGGAAATTCCTCATGAGGAAGACAAGTATGTTAGTAAAACAAGTGTTTGTGTGTATTCAAACACCAACAACACTGGGATGTACTGAAACTACAGCGGAAACTTGTCTTTCCTGTGTTTATCATTCTTAGTCTTATTCATTCTTTTTATGTTCACAAAGGACTGTACATAGCTTCACTATGTATATCAGGACAAAATCATTAAATTACAAAAATTGAATTACAAAAAATAAATTTAAATCAGTTACATTTTTTTTCCACTAAAAGTTTACATCCATTCTTGTGTCAAACCTGCTATGTTTAGCCTCTGTAACAATGGTAATTAACTTTTACAAATCTCTCTTATAATTCAACAAATGTTGTTGTAAATGGGGATATCTATTTGTCCTTCACATTTGATTAAATCCTTGAGGAAGCCTTCAGGACTAGAGTACCCACCATTCCTCAATAACAACTCAGAGTAGACTTTTGGTCTTCATACAGTATATGGCAGCGTGGGACATATCCATAGATTGGTCATGAGGTACTAGTCAACAGGAGCAGTAGTAGGGGGAAAATTAGTGTGCAATACTTGCTCACATTGGCAGCTGTCACACATGGAGAAGGTGCTACTATCTTTTTTTTTTTTTTACCCATTATTAATCTTGATATGGTCCATGTTTTAACTGTAGGGTGATATATATTTTTGGTGTGCTCTATTATTTATGCCTTGTATTTCTACTTTGCTTAGTGGATATAAATAAACTGTTGTTATCAGTCAACAAGGAGCAAATTGTTTATAAGCATTAAAGATCTGACATTGCTGAATAAACCTGATCACAAAGACCTTGTTATTTGAAAAGACCTGTTTGTACTGTTTCCTGATAAAAGACAGAATAAGTTTGAAAGTGCAGCTGTGGTGGATCTGTACTGCTGTCAGTATTCCTTTGATTAACAGGTCTGAGACAGCTGCACATGGAACACGGGGCAGCTGTTGTGAGAAGTAATGTTTTGTTGGTACAATTTTTACTTTAATAAGTCAACACTGGTTCATTTGCATATATTTTTGAAATTGTAAAATTATGTAGACAATAAATTTTTACAATTTCAGCTAAAAAAAAAAAATTAATCCTACTATTTAGAAGAAAGAGAAAGGAAAACAATCTGACCTCATTCCTACTGATGGCTGAGGTTTTCCCTCATGCTACTGATTTGACCAATGATTCACAGTTGACAAAAAACATGGATGAGTTATTGCTCTGTCAAAGCTGGCAGTGACATAAAACAACTGTATATTTCATTAACAATATCATGCTTGGCTTAGTCATATTTTCCTGTCGCTTTTCTGAGCCAAGTTTAAGACAAAGAGGAGTATGATATTTTTGTTGGTTGTGGAATTGTACCTTTGACCACCAGGGATCCTGTGCTGCTGGCCACACCAAACAGGTTGCGTGCCACGCATGTGTATCTACCTGCATCTGACTCACTCACATTGACAATCCGCAGGGTGCCTTCCTCTGAGATTGTCCTTCTGTTGAAAAAAGGATATTGGATGAATCATTGTCCTCCTTTTATATGGGCTTTAAAGAAACTGAGACATACTGAGACACCTTCTGTGAAAAAAAAAAAAAACTCTAGCATTCATTCTGAAGCTTTTAATGTAATCTTAAAAGGGCTCAACTTCACTTTTGGATGGCAGCAGTCTAAACCAGCAGCTTAGTAATACTGTATTATCTAGGGATGCATCAATATTCATATTGCTATCAGTCTGATACTGTGCTCATTTTCTTTTACACATGCTCATGAAAACCGCTCTGATTCCAACCTCCAATATCAAGTGATACTATATGAATCAAGTCTAGTGTATTCTATTGCACTAATGAACAGACTATATAAAATGACAGCCATCTGGATCTAGTAATGGCATTCTAAGCAAAGCAATCTGCAAACTGTGTGAAAATGAGAAGAAACTGCACACTAGACTTTATAGAATTATTTATACACTATGATACTTATTTTACACCAACAACAGAAAACAAAATAGGAGTTTACTTGGCTGATAGTGGGTATGGTACTTGGCAGGGGATTCTTGAATCACTTTACAAAGGCTCAATAGATTAATTAATAATGTTAATATTAAAATCTCTCTCCCTCAAACAATGTAAATTCACCCACTTATAACTGATAATAGAATGCTGGTAAATCAAAATCAAATGCTGGAAAATCAAAGAGCATAGTTGTTCTTTATCCTGCCAGCAGGCCACTGGGAACACAGCTCAGATGCATCAACTATGGACTGACATTGCTATTGACATGAACCTTATAAGTATTCATTTCCATATCAGTATTGGTGAGCAGTACATTGCAAGTAACAATATGTGCCTTTGTAATTCAACAATGTGAAATGTAAAAAATAGCTATGAAGTTAAAGTACACAATATCAGATGTAATTCCAAAATATTTGCTTGCAGACACTGGATTAAATGGGTTTATTAACAAGACACATTGAACTGGGTGTTCAATTAAGGCTAAGAATTCAGACAGAATAAATCACTGCTGGAAAGATTCAATATGTCCATTGATGTGCACACACCCTCTGGTGCTGGAAGTCTTCCTTTAACAAGGCAAGGCTTCTGAAACCACATGGCTTCTTACGGTCACCCTCCATTTGCTGAAGGCAATCTAAGAACAATCTAACTTGGCTTAACATCTCTGAACGGGAAAAACCTTTATGTCTGTCCAGCCTTGTTTTCTTGGCGTGAGTGTGTACTTCCCAGAAGAAGAGCTGTTGCACTGCTATTTTTAGATAATCTGAGAGCTAGCTTTTGGCTAAGCTCACTGATATGATATGCTAGCCAAACAGCTAAATTCTGCATTAGCTTGTTTAACTGCTGCATCATCCAAATAAGCTCATTAAAAATGTGCAAAAAATAGCAAATTTAGCAGTAGGTTGAAATAAAAGCATAACAATGTAGCCCATGAATATGGTTAATGACAGGTTGGTTATCTAGTAATGTAATGAAAACTGTAATGGAATTTATACTATTAGGATAGAGCTATAATTGTGAATGTTAAACAGGACAGCTGAGTTTGTTTATTTCGGTAAATCTAGCTAGTTAAACAACCGAGATTACTATCATTAATACTGTGTAGTCTATAATACCAAACCATACATTATCCTATATTTACACAATTCACAATGCCATGTTGTGTGACAGTCTAGACTTCCCGTTACCATTTAATTATGAACTGTATATAATCTAAAGCTAAATCTTTAGCTTGCTGGTTAAACAGGTGTTTTGTTTTTTCCGCTATATTCACTGCCACTGCCTGCAATTTTCTCTTCTAATGACTACCCTAGAACAGAAAATTAAAAAACAGTGTTGAACTGGTGTTGAACTGCACCAACATGCACCTTGATCCTTGTATACTTGGAATAAGTCACTGTAAAGTTATACTTAATTTATAGAATTTACATCGTTTTTACATTGCTTAATTATTTCAAATGTAAATATGATTTTAGTGAACAGTATGTGAAACATAAGAAAGAAATTAAGACAAATCAAACCAAACAACTCGGTTTAAAAGGAAAAATTACTGTGTTTCTGTGGTACCCTAAGAGCTGCACTGACTGAGCTGCATTTCTGGATTCAGTACATGCCACACTTAGGATGTGCTTTTTCATTTACTCATCATTTTGAAGGTGTATAGAGGCCAGAAAATAGAGATAAAAATAGAAATGAATGCAGTGCAGTGCAAGTGAATGTAGAACAAATTTGAAATGAAAGATTATGCTGTGTTATGGGTTGCCATTCATGATTGCTCCTGAAGGTTTCTAATTACTGGGAATAATATGACAATACAAATATGGACAGTAACACAAACACACAGACCATCTTAATACATGAGGGTATCCCCTTTCAATTCAATCAATCAAAAGACAGAGCAGAGAAAGTCAAGCTGTTTCTGTAAAATATATGTGTATTTACCACAGCTCAAAAAGCATGCTAGACACTGGGGTTGTTTTTGTTCTGATTTATCAAAACACTGTGTTTAGGTTAATGAGTTATTAAAGAAAAAAAGGAAAAACAAAAGGGACAGTGGTGGGGAAAAAAAAAAGAAATATCTGCTTACCGAAAAGAAACTTCTGGCCACATTCATATTCTCATAAAGTCATGCACACATCCTTGTAATCATTTTCCTCCCTACTTTTCTGCAGCTGGGCCGCCTCATGGAATATGAGAGCTAATCGATGCAAGAGCTTGCAAGTGCAGAGAGTTACGGAAAAAAAGGGCTGTGGGGAATGGGGCGAGGCACATTGATTTAGCGCTACATGAGGCTGGGAAGGATGGTCACTTCCTTAATCACTTCTTTAATCTTAACCATAACTTCTTTAACCGGAACACATCCTCAATGCAATGATCATGTCAACGTGTGCAGGTGCAAGGGCAAAACGTGTACATGCTTAAATACTGAGAGTTTTTTATTCCGACCACCACACATCTCATTTAAATCTTCTAACATAAATCTCTCTCTCTCTCTCTCTCTCTCTCTCTCTCTCTCTCTTTTCAGTGTATGTTTCTCTAGATGCCTCATTCAATTCTGACAAGCTTTACTGGCATGGCTGTAAGCAATACTGAATTGCCAAAGTAGAGGAATACTTACCATGTACAGACATAATTGACAGATACAAAAAAATAATAAAAAGCTTTAACCACACCCATTTTCTGTCAGATTTAATCTTGCTCTGTGTGTGTGTTTTTGTCTGTCTGTGTTTTTGTGTGCAGTGAGTTTGTGTCTCTCTCTCTCTCTCTTTCTGCTGTGTGTGTGTGTCTTAGTTTGTTTGTGTGGTCTGTGTGTGTTTGACTCTCTCTCTCTCTCTCTCTCTCTCTCTCTCTCTCTCTCTCTCTCTGTGTGTGTGTGTTTGTTTGTCAGTTCAGGTTCAGTTTACTGCCAATAGCTGTGTACAGAAATAACAGCATTAAACACACACATAATTGGCATGGCAGAATATATTCTGAAGTAATAAAATAAATTCTCTTCAGATCTCTCTTTCTGTCAGATAAATTCCTGATAGAGTTAATTGGTCGGATGTATTGCCAACTCATGCTCCTCTAGTCTCTCTCTCTCTCTCTCTCTCTCTCTCTCTTTCTCACACACACTCTCTCTCGCTCTCATTTATTAATCACCATCACTTAACTGACATCACTGTAGCACAGTATGGCCAAAGCAGTTCACATACTGACATAGTTAGACATGTTCAGAAGTAGTAAAAACTCTTGGTCTCGCTCCACCTGCCTCTCCCTCTCCTCTTTCCCATATCTCTTCATCTCTCCCTCACTCTCACATCCAGTAATCACTTGACTCCTCTGGGGCTTGCAGACAGCAGCAGTGAGTCATAGCAGCAGCATTCCCGCTAGTGTAGATAGACACCCGCCATGGCCGTCTATTCATCCCAATCTATTACCGGAGATCATGTGCTTCTCCTGCCACCTGTCCTGATACAGCCATGCTAGATTTTTTCTCTCTCTCTCTCTCTCTCTCTCTCTCTCTCTTGTCCTAACATGACCATGCTAGTTTGTCTGCCCTATGCAAACCCCATGGGCCAGAGAAGCACGTCTTCCGTGAAAATGTCATCATGAAAAAAAATACAGTACTCTAGTGCCTACCAAAAAACATCTGTGCATGGAGAAGTGCTTATATCACCAATTCTATCTTAATTAAGATCACAGAAACCCTTGGGGTGATAGAAGTGAAGAGGAAAAGGTGACAAATACACTACATGATTGTATGTACTGGCAAGGCCAAAGTCCCTCAGGAGACTGGAGGCCTCAGTCTTGAGAAGTGATGTGGCCTCCAGATGTTAATTCAATTATTTGTTACAGACGAGTAGAGTTTATATGCTCACTCATATTGTGTTAGCCAGACTTCTGAATATTATTAACCTATTACTTCAAAGCTTAATTCTGCTAATTGCATGAGTTGTATGTGTTGAAATTTAGTTTAGTGAAAACCATGATCTTAGGTACTGTCAAGGTCCATGAGTAAATTTAAAAAGTTAACTAGAATAGAGTCCTTTGCATATCATCTCTATACATTTGGCAGCGTTCCCTACCTTTCATTGTTTTTCAGAAGGTTGTCTTCCTTCATCCATGAGAAGGAGGGCTTGGGGGATGCATTTGGCTGACACTCAATGATGACTTCACCTCCTCTTTGAACCAGTGTGGACTTCTTCACTGGACCTTTAGAAAAGTCTGGAGGAGAAGCTTTATAAAAACAAAAAAATGTTTATTTTTTGCTCTGTGTAAAATTTAAGCATATGTTTGGTTTTATAAAGTCAATGTTTATTCATCCTATTATTGATGCTTAGATGAAAAAAGAAGGTTACTCACCTACAACTTTTAGTTCGGCACTGGCATATATGATACTGTGATTATTCTCAGCTAAACACTGATACATTCCTGAATCTTCTAGGTTAACTTTAGAGAGTATGAACTTGCCTCCATTAATGCAGAGTCTCTCCTGAGGACAAAATGGCACCATCAAAAGTCACTAATACCTGCATGCACTTTGTTGTTGTATACTAATCCAAATTAAAGTTATGCTGAAATGAAATGTTTTCAAGGCATAGCAAATGAAATTTCTCACCTCAGACAGCATGGCTTTCCCATTCTTAAGCCATCTGTACACAGGCAGGGGTTTCCCATTAGCCCTGCACTCCCAGTGCAAATCAGCATCAATGGCCATATAGGCATCATGCAGTGTCTGAGCCCAATGCAGATGTACTACATCTACAATCAAACGCAGCAGAGCACAGATTTTCTGTGACTACAAGCAAAATTATTAAGATAAACAATATTTTCTCATGTTTTCATATCTCAGTTCCTTTTAAAGTCATCCCTACTACTTATTTCCAAATGACTGTGCATGGTACAAATGGATGCTGGCTAGATACTGTAGCTCAGTACTTCATAAACCACCAAACAGTGGGGTTAATTGGTACACATTTATTACATATATTCCAGTCTTTATATGGTCCATTCTCAGTATGAGCAAAATTGCTTTTCACCACCAATCCAAAGACTGACGCTTCAGCCATTTTAATTAGCCTGCCTTGGCCAACTGGTATTAAAGCATATTCATCTGCAGGTTATTCATTATTCAGTAGTGGTTGCCATGCTTCCCAGTTTCTGACATACAATTAAAGCATCTTGTATTGATTTCCCTGCTGTAAAGGTAACAGAGTTACTAAGCATCATATTAAATAGATGAGATTAAGTAATATGTTTTTTTATTGACATAAGTTCAATTCTATTCTATGAGTTAATTCTATGAGTTCAGTTCTATTTTCTACCTATTATTACCTATTTGTAAGTTATAGTTACCAATACATATTAGGTGTCCTTTTGCAACACTATGGCCTCTGGAGTTCTCTGCAACACATTCATAAAAGCCAGCATCCTCAGGCAGAAAATAAGGGATCTCCAGAACGCCATTTGATTGATTGATTTTCATCTTTCCAGGAAAAGGGCTTCTGTCTGCTCTTCTCCAAGAGATAGAAGGCACTGGACTGTCAATAAGACAATGAGGCCTTGTTAGTATCTGGGTTAATAATAAAGAAATATCAGGAACAACTTCAAAATTAAAATTCTAAGAAATGGAACTGATCAACAAACATGACCTGTCTGAATCTTGCCTCTTTCATTTTACCTTGGAAAGGCTAACCTAACAAAGTTTTTTTAGATGTTAAAGAATCATAAATATCCATTCATATGCAGTTTATGACAATGTTTTGAGTACATAGTTCTAAGATTTAGACTTATGTATTCAAATTTTTTTTTAACTACAAATGGATTTATAATGCACTAAATGACTTGAGCTATATCAAGAGGCAGTTTTCTTGAGGGCAGGTTTGTTCATTTCCTATTTTCACTTGCCTTGTGAGCTCAGGGCAAACATAAGGAAAAATTTAACATCAACATCTTATTGCTTTATTAACTGCCTTTTAAATAAAAATAGAAAAAATAAGTGATTTTGTCAACTGAATTGAGATTCTAATCTGAATGCACTTACAATCTTTTTCAGACAAAGCATTAAAATATAAAAGCAGTTATATAATTCTGGTTATTAATAAAATATTAATAATTAATAGATAATGTGATTTAGGATAAATAACTGGAAAATAAGATTAGATTTTAAATAAAAAACAAGCAACACTATTTTAGTTTTGCTCGACTCCCAATCTCAAGAACTTTCAAGAAGTAATATCAAACCAAAATATCTTTAATAACAAAATATTTCATTATCCTATATTAGCTGTGTGAACATAATTAGTGACCACACACCAGCCGAAGAGGTTAGATCAAAACTTAATCCAAGAATGTCTTGGCCTTCCAGTTCTGTCTACTCTATTGTATGATCCTTATTCCCCTGCAATTCTGCAGTAATATATTGGAGTGCTAACCAGCCTTGCCTGTACAAAATCTGTGGATCTCACTAGCTCTCACTAGCTCTCGATTTGCTCCTCTGATTCCATAAATGCCTTAAAGGGTAGATACTGAACACCAGACATGGTCAGATGGTTGGTACACTCGACATCATGGCCAGGGAAAACAATCTCACTGGAATGACACACATTTCCCCAGCTGATATTGCTGATATTGATGTTCCAGACATGGCTCTCCAACTGACAGAGCAGTAATAAATAAATGAGGTCCATAACTTTACCTGGAACATGATTCCAAACAGTGTAGTTTCTGCCAGCTTGTGTGAGCCATAGATATTAATAAAGTCCAGCCACAGAACTACCTGGTCTCCTTTGACTTCCCACATCTTTGCGATCAGCTGGCTGACAACTCCTGTCTTTTTTGATTTGATGCACCCAGACACCATTTGGACTCTTTCTCCATAGATAATTCTCCACCTTTATGATTCTCCACAAAAATGGTGCAAAATTCATATATGGCACTCCAGTTGGGTGCACAGTTATTTTTGCTAGCTCTAATTACTTGATGAACCTTCTTCAGTGTGGGATTTTTAATATTAAATTAGAAGGTACTGCAATGCCCTAGCTCTTGTTCCCTTGCTCAGACACTATAAGTATGAAGGTGATGCTGGTAAATCCAATGTATTTTGCAATGAAAGCTGAACATTTCCTGGCCCTCTTCTTGCCAGTCAGAGTGATGCAGGGTGATCAGTTGTTTACTCACAGTGTTTTGGAGGTCAGCTAGTGCAGCCCTGTTCTCTTGCCTTGCTTCCTTTTACAGCCATTTTTGCAACGTATCTCCTGTTTTATCTGGCTGATCTTTACCTCTTGTCAGTTACCTGTGAATCCTGGTCAACAGCGATACTGGCGATGATTGTAAACATTACCTCTGCATTACACCATCCCTGCATATGGCTTCAAATACCCTATCCACATTCACATAACCTAATCCAGTGGTGTTTATGCTCTCAGCTTGGATGCTTAGAGGCTTGTGAATCTGTTACACTGAGGTTCTGACTGCAGCAATCACTGCTTGCACTTGTCATTTTTTCTGCTTCAGTTTGTATTGACATGTGCCTTTGTATTGTTTTGGTCCTGTCTCTGCATCTCTCCTGTTATTGGTCTTCAATTTTATTGTGCATTTTTCTAAGTCCATCTTTCTAACTTTCTTTTTTGTGGTATTCAATAGTTTTTGACATTGTTTTTAATTATCTTTTTATAAACAAATATAACACATAAAAGTTTAATGGCAGTTAAAGGCAGCTTCATATGAGGTGAAAAGGCTTATAGTTATATCAAATTATATACCACCAGTGTGTAAGATATTACACAACTT
>JAOTRN010000017.1:5648528-5659173 GCA_028566695.1 Bagroides melapterus
AACATTTTATGACAAATTTATTCAGAAAACCATGAAATTCCAAAAGGTTCACATACTTTTTCTTGCCACTGTATATGGAAATTATATATGGAAACAATAGACACAAATCTCGTGCACTTCATCCTGATGGCAAGTGTGAACAAAGGTTGATTCTGTGTTCGTATATAGTGGGTTTTATAGATTATTATGGTCATCATTTTGATTGATGGACTTTCATTCTGATGGTCATTGTTTTAATTTCTAAAATCTGTATAAAAAAGATGGAGCCATCATATCTTTCAAACACAGTGATGAACATATAACACACTGAAATAAACATACTTATTGTGAGAGAAATTAATTAATTTACATTAATATTACAATGATGTTATATTGTAAAGCTGATAAAGCTGAAAGGGAAAAAATGAATAACTGTTCAGGGTATCTTAAAACCCTTCAGTGCAGAGCTACAGTATGGTTCCAGTCATCTAAAACATAAATACATATGAAAGCACTCAACAGGAGAAGCGGAAAAGGGAAAAAGGGACTACGATCTAACCGAGGGAGGGCCATAATGCTTTAGGCCATTCGATCCTCTGAAAAATGCAACCAAGTGGCAGAATGCTGGCTGACGGCATGAAATTGCACCAGTGGCATGTGTGTATGTTCGTGTCGGTGAGGTTTGATGGCCGGCTAATCAGCTGCACATAAGCACAGAGGACATCAGTGGCTGCAAAGAGGGATAAAGTAGCCTGTTGCGCCACAAGAACTGCCAAGTGCCTTTATTATCCAGCAATATAATACCAAGCCTAAAGAAAATAACCTTACCAAATGACCGTAAGGGCACACATGGCATTAAGAAAGAAGGAGGTATAGAGAAACTGAGCTAAATGCCACAAGGTAGGTGTGTGTGTGTGTGTGTGTGTGTGACAGAGAGAGACAAGGAATAGAAGTATTTAGGACTAAAAGTTTTCAAATGTGAGGTAGTGAAAGTCTAGTAAAAAAAAAATCTATCTGGATGCTACCTATCTCTTGTAGGTACACCTCTTGTCACATGACTTTAAATAAAAACAAAACATATACATACACTGCTGATGACATGTGCTTTGAGTTTGGTGTTTTAAGTATTGCTAGATTTTCCATGTTTCTTATTCTTGGTGCATGATTCTTCAGATTTAATTTTTAACTATTTTAATTTTTCTATTCATGTTGTGAAGATGAAAAGAAAAGATGTGATGTGAAAGATGTGATTTCTTTTGAAGATTTTCATTATTTAAGGAAAAAGCGTAACGATGGAATTAATATTATTTTGCAATGATGGTCATATAATTGATAGAAAGTAACGTTATGGTTACTAAACGTAACCCTGGTTCCCTGAGATGATGGGAACGAGCATTGCATCAGCATTTGACGCTATGGGAATCCCTTCCCCACTTCCCGAAATTGCTGAAGCCTTATTGGTAACGTCTGCGGATGAACGCGGACAAATAGCTTTTCAGCCCGCCATGTTGAGCGGAGCGATCTGCCTATTTAAGCCCCGCTGAAACGTTGTACTTCACCAACACTTCTACTGAAGCGCAAACATTGGTCATCAGGGGCGCTGAAGCATGGCTAATGACGCAATGCTCGTTCCCATCATCTCAGGGAACCAGGGTTACGTTTAGTAACCATAACGTTCCCTTTCGAGATGAGCTCTCGCATTGCGTCAGCGTCTGACGCTATGGGAACGGATTTGTACAACGCCATGCTGCACGCGCAGGGGCAGGCAGAAAAATACTCTGGATGTGTGACGACCAAGGCACTATGCCAAGAGGCAAGCTGGCCCGAACGACTAGTGTTCCAAGGCTCCCAGAGCAACCATAAAACAACATCAGAGCGTGCGCAGAGAAGACACCTCGCTGCACCACAACACTCAACACATACTGGCAATGCATAAGCCAAATCAAAAAAGGAGCCCAGCTTTCAAGCAGAGGCATCCCAATTGAACACAAACAGCCAGAGAAATCGGAGTGCTGGATGGATCCATCCAGTGGCCAAACGCACAGTCTTCACAAGTCCGGCTGAGGATGGAGTCACGCACCATCCGCCTGGGACAACAGATCAGGCCTATATGGGATCCGCCACAGAACTCTATATAGCATCTGCACCAGCCCAGGAAACCAGGGCTTGGTTGGCCAATTCGGAGCGACCAGCAGCACATTGCAACACTCCACTCTGATCTTATTGAGCACTTGAGGCAATAAGGACAGAGGAGGAAAAGCATAGGAGAGTGAGCTAGGCCACGTATGGGCCAGAGCGTCCGTCACCATTGAGAAAAAGCGTTCGCAGTGGGAATTCAATTCCAAAGCGAACAGATCTGTTTCCGCTCGACCGAACAACTCCCATATGTGAGCGACAGCGGAGGCATGAAGAGTCCATTTGCCCATCGGGGGGCCCCGGCGAGACAGCATGTCAGCGCCTGGAATTATGCACACCCAGAACATGAGAGGCCTGAGACCACCACAAAAGGCGACTCATCAATTCAAAAAGCCGGCGGGACCACATGCCGCCCTGGCGATTAACAAGGGCCACCACCATCATACTGTCTGAGCGGATCAGCACGTTATGTCCTGATACGAGCGGGAGGAAATGCTGAAGTGCCAGCATCACCACCTGGAGTTCCAGGAAGTTGATGTGTGCCTGACATTCAGAATCAGACCAGGCGCCGAAGGCTGGTTTGCCGTCGCATATAGCGCCCCATTCATTACTAGATGCAGATAAAAACAATCAGCCTTCTAGTGACAGTTCCGAGATCCACACCTCAGCGGAACACATCGCATGAGAAGCAGGTCGAGGGGCATGACTGACGAAGCAGCCACCATCAGGCCCAAAAGTCTCTGAAATTTCCTCAGAGGCACCCTGTCGCACTCAGTAAAATCAGTGGCACAAGCCCGGATGGCAGCTATGCGTTCCGGTGATAGCCATGCCTTCATCGACATTGAGTCCAACGTCGTACCCAGGAACGAGATTCGTCTGCTGGGCGACAAAATACTCTTCTCAAAGTTAATCTGAAAACCCAGGCATCTCAAATGGCCGAGTAACAAATCTTTATGCACGCACAACTCCTCAGTTGTGTGACTGAGCTAAAATCAGCCAGTCATCCAAGTAATTCAATACGCGGATTCCCATCTGTCTCAGTGGGGAAAGAGCCGCATCAACACACTTCGTGAACGTGTGAGGAGCTAGGGACAAACTGAAGGGCAGGACCTTGTACTGATAAGCCACACCCTCGAAAGCGAACCTCAAGAGAGGTTTGTGCTGGGGAGCAATCAGGATGTGGAAGTACACATCTTTCAAGTCCACCGATCTGAATCAATCCCCTGGACGTACACTGGACAGGATCTGCCTTAATGTGAGCATTTTGAACGGCCTACGCATAAGCGAGCGGTTCAGACATCTCAAATCCAAGATAGGTCGAAGGCTCCCGTCCTTCTTAGGCACCACAAAATAACGGCTGTACCAACCGCTCTCCTGTAGAGCGGGCAGAACCTTTTTGACCGCACCTTTTTTCCATTAGTAACTGGACTTCGGCTCTGAGGGCTGACTCGCCGTCAGAACTAACCACCATCTCTGTTACACTGCTAAAGGTGGGCGGACGCCGCCTAAATTGCAGCCTATAACCATTCTTTATCATGCTTAGGATCCATTCCGTAACACCGGAGAGGGATCGCCAAGCAGAAATATTTAGACCCGGGGAGGTGGCCGTGCCGCTCTCACCAATGAGGTGTGTGTGGTGCATGAACTCAGAAAAACAGCTCTCTTTATTTATTTTTTATTTTTTTATTTTTTTGATGAAATAGTATTTGGGGCGGGAACGCAGTGAGCGGGCCCAGAACCCAACATCTCTTTATTGTTTGCAAAACACCAAGTTAAAAGGGGATTTTGTGCACAGAAACGTTTAGAGGGTGGCCCAGCCGAGGCGAGGCAATTCCCTTTTTTTTTCTTTTGGCTACATCCAGTGGTGGAATTTTTATGTATCCCTTCTCCTCTGCTCTATTCACAGAAGAGAGCACTATGGGAGAGTGAATGTGCGCTGAATAGGGCGCGTGCCACGCCTTAGTCAACTCATCGTGGACCTCTGGAAAGAACAGGGCTTCGCAGAAGCGCTGTGACAACCACTCATTGAGTCTGCTCGGAGGTGGCTCATCCAGAAACGACCACCTGAGCCCAAGCTTCTCTACTGCTCTAGTGAGCACACATACCATGTCCATGTCCATGGGTGGTGACGGTGTAGATGTTGCTCCCACTATTGAAGGGGGCTCTAAGACATCTTCAGAAGCCGCCCAATCATCATACTCCGAGGTGGCGGGGGACACAGAATCCTCACTGTCATCACTGTCGCCAAACGGCATTAAGCCACGTGCTGCCATCGAGGCTGGATCACTGTAGGGAAGCCGGCTTAGGCTTAGCCTAGTTGCGACGGTCCAGTGGTTGAGCGTATTCACTGTTGAGATCAGCGGGCGGGGATGGTGTCGTGCTGAGAGCCACACGATCTCAGCGACAATATCTCAACGCCGCTAATCCTTTTTTTTTTTTTGAAGCGAAACGTCACAGAAAAATAAAAATCAAATCACACTGAATAGCTGCAGGGAAGACGGCACATAGCGTAGCTGCGGTCCAATCACAGTATTCAGATCAGCGGCCGGTAACACTGCGAGCCACACAATCTCAACAACGTTATGTCAACGTTGCTAATTCATTCTTTCTGTGAGGCGAAATATTGCAGAAAAATTGCAATTATTCCAACGGCGCTAATTTTTCCTTCTTTGTGAAGCGGATAACGCAGGAAATTTGCAATCAGAACACGCGCCGGATAGCTGCAGGGAAGACGGTGCGCCGGGTAGCTTAGCCTAGCCTAGCTTAGCCGCTATTGCTGCAGTTCACTCATGGGTCGTATTAACTGTATTTATTGTTGAGATCAGCAGCCGGCAACGGTGTCGAGCCGCTGGATCTTAGCAACGTTATCTCAACGCCACTAATTCTGCGCCTTTGTAAGTAAATATTGCAGGAAATTTGCAGTCAGAACGCGCGCCGGAGAGCCGCAGGGAAGACGGCACTCCGGGTAGCTTAACCTAGCCTAGCTTAGCCGTTATTGCTGCAGCTCACTCACGGGGTGTATGTACACTGTTGAGATCAGCGGCCGGCAACGGTACAGTGTGCGAGCCGCAAGATCTTAGCAACGTTATCTCAATGTTGCTATATGTGCTCTTTTTGTGAAATTTTGCAAACAGAACACGCTCCGGATAGCCGCAGAGAAGACGGCGTGCAGGGTAGCTAATATTTACTCAGCATTGTCAGTGTATTGTCATTTTAATTAAAAATATATACTGATCCCTTCTTGTAATTACTGATGTTCCTCTAGATTTCATATTACAAAAGAGGTTCTTGCTTAGAATTACACCTCATTATTACTGTTAGATACAAAAACAAAGTTAAATTTTAAGTTTTTTAAAATAGTAAAAATTGTTTCAAATAAAAAAAGGAGTATCACACTAGTGGGGTCACTATAATCTAGAATAATAATATTCCTTTCAAAATATTTGTGTAAACTAGAACTTTCAGTTCGCTTTTGTGTTTATAGTTACCCTCCAGTTCCATTGCTGATTGGTGCCACCTGCTGGTTCAAACCATTGTTGGGCAGCTTTGAAAATTAACAGCTCAGAACAGATATCCCACAAATACACTATAGTTTACCTACAAATTATCGATGACGAAGATGAATAGATATATAAAGTTGCTTTATCTAGAAAATATATTATCAACAGCACATGTGGGTGCACAGTACCTCCAAAATGGGGTGGTGAGCCACACAGCAGAACCACAGCCTGACCTTCTCTCACTGAGACTGCATTTCTGGCCTTGTTGGTAAAATTCAGAAGATCTGCAAACAACAGTTATGGCATTAGTTTTCATTGTGCAAGCACCATCTCATTGAAAAGCACTCAGAGGACAGGAACCTTTAGAAAATACCATTCTAATCCACAGAGAATATATGAAATATCACTACCACTGCAGGCATCAGTCAGCCAATTAAAACAAGGCTTTTAGTTAAGAATTTAATCAGCTGTCTACTGGAAAGCTTGAAAACATATTTTCTGAATGTCAGATCCTGTACACAGTGGAATATATTACAACTAATTCTCTAAAAGAATGGAACTACAATTACTACAGTTGAATAATGAATTATTTAGATCCAAAATTAACATTGCAACAATTAACAGATACAGAATAAATATTCATACACATTTGTTATTATAATTCACCAGTAATGACATGTTTCTGAGCTTTAGGATGGCACAATGCAGGAATATCTTTATAAAATTGTCGATGTCATGATCACAAAGCTCAGTAAATGTAAAGTATATGTATCAGTATATGTATCAGAATATGTAAAGTATATGTATCAGAATATGCAAAGTATATTTATCAGTATATGTAAAGTATATGTATCAGAATATGTAAAGTATATGTACTAGTATATGTAAAGATGCACTCTTGAATAATCCCAGAAAAATACTGCAACAACATTGTTGAATATGTCACTCAAGAATGGCTTTGGAATTGCAAATGACAACAGATTTGTTCATGCTGTTATTAATACACATTGACTCAGTATGTCATTTTCTACACTTCATTTATGGTGGTCAAAATTTGTTGAACATTAACACAAAATTGTATGGTGAAATGACAGATTGTATTTGTTTTTGTAGTTTCTCTATATTCAGATCTACATCATATACTACACATTTAAGACCTATTCACATACACCTAGGACATTTAATGTACTTGAAAAGGATAGTTACATATTAATGTGCTAATATTGTCATATGATGAAACGAAATGAAAGGAAATGCACTTATTTTGTGGTATGAGTGATCAGGCCTGTACTAAGGAATTCATGAAAGTGAAACATACAGTAAATTTTAGAGATAAGTTTCCATAAATTCCATAAAATTGCTGGTTTGTTATGGAATGCTTCCAAGATTCCCATACATGGTAATAATAAGCAGGCATAAGCTCCAGATGTGGTGACTCAAGATTATGTTCGGGAAAAAGTGCGTTTTTGTTCATTTAATTAGTTTTCATTAGAAACATGGGACAAATAATTCTGTATGGCAGTTTTGGGATTGCCTACAGGAGAATGATACAATGGGCTTTACATTTCATTAAATGTCCTGTTTCTTTTCTGGAGCTTGTCTAAAGTATAAGAAACAGATAAACTAATTATTCTGATATTTTAAACAGATAATTATTCCACAAATTTTGGAAGCTGATTCGAGTGTCACCTTTGGTATTACTAACAGCATGCTAAAACATATATGAAAAAATATAGAAGCAACTCCTTAATATAACTTATTCCTGAAGCTCTATTTGTAGAAACCTTTCAATTTGATGTCTGAACTCTACTCACAAGCAAACTCCACTTTGGCCTTGCGGCTCAGGATGGTTCCAAAAGCATTAGTGGCAATACACTGGTAAGATCCTGCGTCTTTCATTGCCTGTGGGTTATTGATCAAGAGATTGCCCTCTACCAGGCTGTAGTTCAAATGATTGTAAGCACTGAGATCGTTTCCATTGACTTTCCACCTGAAGGTGAAGAGAAATACATTTTTTTTTACTTTTTTTTTTCAATATTTAAATGCAACTGAACACTTCTTATGCCACACCTTAGTTTAAATATACTGGCTACTTACTGTATATCTAATACATGTTTACTTAAATCTGAACCCATGTTTATTTTAGTACTTAGACATGCATGTCTCACTGACGTATGACTTTTTCTTTTTACTTGTTACTCGAACAACTGCAAATTTAATCCAATGTAACTTATCACTGTCACATTAAAAAAACATAAACAAACAAAATGTAAATAGTAGCTGGTGTGTGTGTGCAAAAATAGAGATAATGTAATGTAATAGGGAGTAATGTAAAGTTACAAATCTCAGCTTGACACTCTCCCCAGCACACAAGCAATAATACCTTTTATTTTTATGTTACGTTTTGGTATGTGCTTTGCTTTAATTTTAATCTTGCCTCCACCCCATCTTGTCACTCGTGTTTTCATGACTGTGTTCAGCTTTTCTGTTTCTTCCTTGATTATGCATTTATAACCTTCTTTATGATATGCTGTCAGATGTTGTGTTCAGTATTTATGAGTTATTTGACCACTGCATAACAATAACATACTTTTATGTCTGGTTTCTATACTCGTTACATGACCTGAAGTTGACAATATAGAAATTAACATTAATGTAAAAGCTACTGTTAGCATCAAATAATTGGAACATTTTAAAATAGGTAATTTGGTCCGAATAGTAATACAAATATAAGTAAATCCCTCATTTGTATTTAAACAGCACTGACTTAGATTATGGTTTCCCCCTTTACATTCTAATACTCTGACCCATGTCATGTGCTCTTTGTCTTAGATGCTTTGAAAATTCTAAGCTAGTCCTGGCCATTTTTTACCTGTAATGTGGCAGTGGATTTCCTTTGGCTTTGCAGTTGATAAATATCTTGTTGTCTTCACTGATCAGTGGGAAAACACTGTCACTAGGCTCTTGGGTGAAAACAGGTCCATGTTGAATAATTCTCTCTGCAAAAATGCAAAACCTAGTCCATGAGGGCATATTCAGAAAAAAAAACAGTGTGATGTGTGATTCTGTGATTATTGATACAAAAACAGGAAAAAAAATAATGAAGTTCAATTTCATTCGGGAACACTCTTTTCACATTACCCTTCAGGACAAGGGGAGAAATGGGTAAAATTATGTATTTTTATGTATTGTTTAGCTTACAGGACCATAAGAAACATATAAATGAGAGACAGTAATTTGGATATTCAACGCAATATAATTCCATCCATATCTTAAACAATATGAATGCCAGAGGCAAGTCCCTTGCCTTATCAGTCTCAGTAGCTGTCAGTCTAAGGCAAGGCAGCAACCTAATTAACACTTTCTCTTTTGTGATAGAGAAAGTTATTTGTATTATTATTATTATTATTTAAATATATCTATCTTCAAAAACTCTGTATGTATTACACTTACTTGGTTCAATTTAATATGATGTGCTATTACTACATGCTTTACTATTTGAAGGATATGAACATCCTCTTCTTATCCAATAGTACACCATGTAAGAATATTGAAATATCTCATCTGCAAAGGCATTTGTGTTGCTGTGGAAATCTAGATAGATAGATAGATAGATAGATAGATAGATAGATAGATAGATAGATAGATAGATAGATGTTAACTGTGATTAAAATCTGATGCACTGATGCACATTTGCAAATCCAATACAATGTGCAACCAAAGCCTTTGTCACAGGCCATAATATACCAGTTCAATTTCATCCTGTTTTTCTTTGTTCGTCCCCCGTCTTCTTTAGGGATGAATCACCTGCTTGTTCTCAACGGGAAGATTGTCTCTCTATCACTTTTATACAGGTCCCTAACCTTGACAAGGACAAAGTGAAACGCACCCTCCCACATAGTCAGGCTAATAGAAATGGCCTGTTTGCCTGGGGTGAGGGCCTCATGTCTCCTCATTCATTTTTTCCCTTTCCTTTGCCTTTTTATATGTCCTTTAAATGAAGGGAATTAATGATCCATTTAGATCAGGGCTGCTTGTTCTGGGAAAGGTGGTTGTCTTCACCGCAGGGAGGAAGTTCTTGAGACACCTCTTCTTCTAAGTATGAAACACACAATGCTGCAGGAGTGGATTAAGTGAGTCTATGAAGGTTTTCAATCATTCAGGTCAGTGTGCCTAGTAATAGCAGGTCAAGGCCAATTGACTTGTGGTTTTATCTTGAAGACTTTTCATTGAATGGGTTTCATAATTTCTACGGAATTGTGTGAAATTTCAAAAAAGTCTTCAAGATCTTGAAAATAGTTTTCAAAGTAAGGTTTGTTTACATGCTCCATGAAGATATATAAAAAAAGAACCCATATGGGCAATTGAAGGAACTCAATCCTAGTGTGTTCTATTTGAAAAAGAAAGAGTAAAGTAGATCAGTTGGAGCAATAAAGCACCAACCTTATCTTGAGCAGTGTGGAAATAGAAATTAAGTAGATCACATGTGGTGTTAATGGATACTGGGAAAACACTGTACCTGTGAGGTAACATTTGAGTGACAGCAGGGTTAGGGCTGCCCATGATAGCGAAATGCACATCTTCATTATCCAAAGTCACACTTTCACTTTTATTGCCTGTCCAAAGTTCTTGGGAGAACATTAGCTTCTGTTGTCTGAAAAAAAGAGAAATAGCAAGAGGTTGCCATGATGCAGTGAAGTGCAGTACTACATACACTGAAAGTCTGTTGGAATATCTAGCAGCAAAGCTGGAGCTTGAGGAAAATCAGTAGCGCATTAATAATTCATTCATCCAAATAAGCACAGGCAGAATCCCAGTCCCGCAGGCTCACAGCTGATCCACAGCAGCCGATATTTTGTGTCGACACACTACTATGATAGTCTCCAGAGAGAGTGGGAGAGAAAGCGAGACAGAAAGAGAGAAGAGAAGAAACCTGGCTGTACTTGTAGCAGTAACATCTAAATACACATCTCTTGCCAAAGGCAAGGCATATATATATATCTTTTACATCACCTTTCATTATATACTGT
>JAOTRN010000017.1:5659273-5673446 GCA_028566695.1 Bagroides melapterus
ACAATGTTTTTTGAGAGTAAAGTGGACAATCTGTTCAAAGAATCCAATCCATTTCAACTAAACACATCCAAGCTATGCTTTAGTCACTTTAATTTCTTAGTATCATTGATGAACTTTTCACTGTTACAAATGGAAGCCTGAATAGGACATGAATATGGTAAATAGGTTTGCTTGCAGCATTTTGCCACTGACAAAAACACAGAATTAAAAGTGTAATACATTACCTCATGACACGGTAATACAATCTTTATTGGACTAACTCATTTATCACTCTCTGCACAGTTTCACTGAGTATTCAGGTATCTCAAGTTTTTCTGTGTCACTTATAGCTGACAAATCCAGGTTGTCCCATTTATTTTTATTATTTATTTATTTATTTATTTATTTTTATTTATACACACATTATTTCTCCTAATTCTGACACCCAGTGTAGCTGGAGTCATTCATAATATCTCTACACAATATGTGTCAGGATCACGGACTGTTTGGGACTTTGGGGGGTCGCTCTGGTTGTGTTTTTGTCTTGTGCCATGTGTGTTTATTGTTCTTGGTTTTGATCATGTGTCCGCCCTGCCCTCGTCTTGTTCAGCCCCTTTCTGCACACCTGTTCCTAATGTGTCTTGTTAAGTGTTCTATTTAAGTTCGCCGCGCTGTTTCAGCAGCACGGTTTCTTCATATGTACCCATGTCTGTTTCATGTCGTGTCTTGCATGCTTTGAGTTTTTGTTAATAAAGCGTGCTGGATGTCATCCTCGCAATTGGGTCTTCCCTGTCCCTGTTCCTGTTTCCCAAGTTCCCGTGTCGTGACAATATGCCTCTATTCAGTAATTACCTATAAACAAAATTAAAAAATACAAAAGTATTATAAAACTGTATTTATTAATTTGTTAATAAGTACATTTTCTTAGCTGAAAGTGCTTTGATAGTTTGCTTATTGATTAACTTCGTGGTTTTTGAGCAATTTTACATTAGGCACAATGTCTAGAACAATTTCCTTAATCATAAATAATTGTAATGTGTCTTATAGGCTTTCTACATCAAAAAAAAAAACATCAAAAAGAATGCAACAGTTTGCGGTTTTGTGATGTCATTGGGTCAATGGATTGATGCATGTACTGTATTGCAAGCAAGCTAATCCAGGTGAATCAAATAAGATTGATTATTTTTTGTCAATGTCCAAATCAGCAGAATAATGTTCCAAAAGTACATAGAATTCATGATTACTTTATCACCATCCCTGCCTGCCATGCCATGGATCCCCAATCATGTCTACTACATTCTCTGTAAATACTTTTAGTGCTTCAATTTCTTTCAAATAAGAAACTTTACTTTGGTTCTATAACCTTCTATTTTTAATCCTTTCATCTATGTCTCATTTTGGAAAAAAAAAAATGTGAATCAAAGGCTTTAAATGTAAGAATGGATTTTTGAAGTAGATGTGTCAGTGGCATATGCTTTTATTCTAGGGGCAATATTTGCTCCAAATTTGCTTTATTTCTCATGAACTTAAGTGTGCCCACTTGCCAATTAAAAGCCTTTAACTGGTTTGGCATTGAACTTTAGTAAGAAAAGAAGTCTGTGCAGGGCTTAGTGCCGATTTACAGTGGTTAATCAATGGTGCCATTTTGATTGCCAGAGGTCTTTATTTTCTACGGGGATCCTTTAATTCTCCTGTGTTATCCAGATCTCTAACCATTTTAAGATGAAAATAAACCAATATATCTTATCCCTTGATTTGCTAAAGCCTTACAATAACCTTTTAGAATCTACTAAAGGTAAAGAGATCCAAATGTGCTTCAGCATGGTGTTCAGTACTGAGATAATACTAGGTATTACATTGTCCTGGATTCTTTTTTTTTCAGGATCTGGAAGTCTTCTTTTTCTACTGCCAAATTATTCATGGGTAAGTGGGCTGTGAAGAGAAATACCTCTTGAGGATCTATTGGTTGAGCAACATATTCTCTGACCCTTAGCTGTGCCCCTTCAATGAACTGTAAACTGGCACTTCTGCCAACATGATTGTGTGAACTGCACACAATTTTCTCAGTAGATATTATCATGAAGACTATTGATTACAATAGTTACGATTTTCCAATTGTGTAGCAATTAAGTAACCAATACTTTATATCTAGGTCTACATTATACTGTAAATACTGTACACACTAATCACATGATTGTTATATTAATTTGTCTTTCTAATCTAAATGCTGATATCAAGCATCATATGGGCAGGTTGTGTAGGTGCTTGACTGTACTGTAAATGATTTTGGCCTGACCCTATTAGCTGATATTTTTAACATAGAGTTTTACATCTAACAGGAATTCATTCTCTCTTGACCTGAACCTGCAAGTTCTCTCCTCACTATATCAACACTATGTGAATTGATCCTCATTCTTTTCACCAAGTTTCTAGGGGAAAATGCAATCACTGGCTTGAAAATGAAAAGAACTGACCAGGAGAGCAGAGAAAAACGAGCCTAGATAGAAGAACAGATTAAATCAGATGAGATTGATTATGTTCCGGTATTATCTGCTCGGAGGGACCACAAGTGCTGACCTTCAAACCCTTTGTCATCTCAGCCAACTCTATTGATTTGGGGTTCTTTTTTAACCTTGTGATTCTTGTTCTTCTTTTTCTTTTTTTTTTTTTTTTACTTAGAGTCTCAAACAAGTCATGGAAGTCAATAACCGGATATTTGGTTTACCGTCCTTAGGAACCACAAGGATGATGCATATAGTCATGCAAGCAGTTGAAATTGATGCTGAAACAGTAGCCATATGTGAAGGAGGAACTTCTGACATCCAGGTAAAGTGCTTAAGAATGCAATCTTAAAGGTCAATATTAAAGTTCAATATTTTCAGATCTCATACTGTTTTTACTGTTGAAGATCTTGTGTGATTTAAGATCAATAACACATATAAAAATAATGATGGGAAAATACATGTATCACAAAATCATTGTTTGCCACCAAATACCTTGCAAGTACGAAAAGCCATGTAGTTGAATAACTGACTGTTGTATAGTAAAGTATAAACAGGGTGTTTTATAATATTTTTAAAACACTAATGAAAATTTCTATTTTTGGAGAACCCTGAAAAGATGTGCAGCCTGTGCACAGCATGCAATAATTCTCTGTGGACAGAACAGAGGCTTTTGTTTGTTGTGAAATATGTTGAGCCAGTGTCTGGTTGGGTTAAAAACAAACCATGCATCTCCTATTTGTTTATTTATTTAACTAATGCCTTTTTTTTTTTTTACAAACAGAGTTGACAGGTTCTGCAATTATATACCTATGAAATTCTAATAATAATATTTTGGCAGTGATCTTGGGTGCCAACAAATAACAAATTTATGTTAAACTCAAATTCTAACATCATGACTAGCAATGCCAAGTGTGTAATATTTTATAAAGTAAAAAGTTTTAAATGGAGCAATAATTACTAATACACTTATAGTATATTACCATAAATAAAATATACTTACAATAGTGATTAGACCAAATACAATATATCATCCACTTACTAGATGGCATTTTACTTTTGTTACAAAACTAACAAATAGCATATATTGCTGGTAATATAATCACAAGGTTGAATGATAACTATTAGATGCTGAAAATCTTTGAGGTGTGTCGAGTGTTTCCAATGTTTGGTAATGCACAGTTTGAGGATGAAAAAAACACCCTTTAAGAAAGCAATTCATCAGCATTCTAAAAACATTGATCCTTGTGGTGCATAGGCTACAACAACAGAAGTCCACATTAGTTTCTACTCTTAGCAATCAAGAAAGGATTCTAAGGCTACTCAGGGCACAGGCTTATCCAAACTGGGCTCACACAAACTAGACTGCTGAAGATTAGAAAAAATCACCTAGTCTTTATCCAGTCTTTAACAGTCCAGTTTTGGTGAGTCTTCTCTTATTTGGATGGCTGAATATATGCTAACTGCATATTTGTTCTGTCAATCGGAGTAACTAAGGCCACTTGTCTGAAGCCAGCTCATTACTGCTGAATAGGTGTTAGTGCTGTCTTCTGAGTGTGCTACACTGCCGTGTAACAAAGCATTAACACAGTTCAAAAAGATATGATGGCAGGAATCATATTTCTTGGCTGAAGCACCTTCTGGTGTTTACTCTCCCGTTAGCTATTGGGTGATACCTGAGAGCTATGTAATATATACTAAACTCTATATGTAAAAACAGAGGCTTTAGTGCTATAATATGCATCATATGCGTATAGAATATACATCAAATGCGGTGCCATCCTGCCAGTGCCAAATTATCTTTGATAAGAAAACAGTGGTATGTTTATAATGATTCATGAGGTTCCAGGCATCCTCAGGAAGGGTGAGCTTTCATCAAATAATAATAATAATAATAATAATAATAATAATAATAATAATAATAGTAGTAGTAGTAGTAGTAGTAGTAGTAGTAGTCGTAGATCACAATCCCTTTGTGATTCATTTATATACAAGGGAAAAATACAATGGTAATAATTCTTGGCCCCAGAAAACAGTGATCACAGGTGGTAGAAATACTGAGCGGGATATAGGTGGTGATAAAGGGATGATAATGGTGCCTGCAAGGGATGTGATATGTCAGGGATAATCTCTAATAATATCAGTACATAGATAATGTGCACTCCCCTACCCCCTTCCCCTTCCACAAATGAACAGATTGCACTGCTATTCTTTTGAAACTAGGTGAAGACACTGACTATGCCTACTGATCTGCTTGGAACTTGGGAGTGAACAGAACATAATGGTACAAATAATATACATATATGCTTTGGTCTAAATCAGAGGCTGCAAAAGCCTAGTCCATCCAGAAGGGTAGCCTACACTTCTCATCATGAGCACACTTGATCTATGTAAGCTGCCTGGGGGGTGTGATAGGGGACAACATGAATCTGCCAGACTGTCTGAGTCCTGCCAGCCTGACCTTCATAAGCGCTTCTTAGCCAAGGCACAGTGCCAGAGCTTTATGCAATTCATTGCTGTCATGTCGCTGCAAATCGGGGGACCTCAAGGCCACCTCAGTATAAGTTTAGAATCAACTAGTCTTGAGATGCCAAGCCGGTGGATAAAGCCTGAAATATGAACCAATGAATCACACACAGACTAAATTAAATCTGGGCAACAATAATTATGTAACGTCATATCAACCCAAATCATCACCTACACCATGTTCATGAATCCAAACTAAATTCTAAATGAATATGATTTAAAACATATTCAGTGCAACTTTACAACACAAAATTCCACTCATCTTCGTATTACCTTGATGGATGATGGTAAAATGTTTAACAGCAGTTTACATGCCTAACGTCTGAGTAACGAAACCACAAAAACAAACAAACAAAAAAAAACAAACAAACAAACAAAAAAACTGTTAAACACATGGAAGTACATTGACCATAACACACTTTTCTAACAAATACATCATGCTTAATTAAAACTCAATATCACTTTTATATGTTATTCTGGGTTCTGCTGCAGCATGAGCAGCAGTTTGAAGATATAGGCTCAGCAGGTGGGCTAACTTCACCTGTCACAGAAGAAGCATTCTACAGCAGCTATTGGCAGAACCACAGAAACATGCACACTCGCAGGTAGTGTCAGTTTGTGTGAGGCAAATTTGAACACAGCTTTATCCATGTTCCCTTTAAATTGGTTGCCCAGCAAGTGCCAAATGAAGTATATAATCCTGTCCAGCTTTATTGTTCTATTTTGTTATATAGTTGTTCTGCTGTTATCAACTACATTCTGGGTCAGTTCAAAATTTTCTTATTTAGACTACATGGGTTTATCCAGTACTACATATTACAGAGGCAGTTGATATAGAGTTCTTATGGAGACGAGAAAAACTAACAATTTTCAAAAAGAAGGCTGAATATATCAGGGAGAACTGAAAAGAAGGAATTAAATACCACAGAGGGTTATGACATCACTGTGTGTAAATGCATTAAACATGTGTGCTGTGGAGATAAGCAGAAAAAGTAGCCAGAACACTATCTCGTTGAGCAAACATTTATGTATAACACAGACATATTTTTGGGATCTGCAACTATGGCCCCTTCCAGGTTGACAACAAATTGCTACATGTGCTCTTAATTACAACGTGATCAGCTCTTTGTAATTGAGTCTGTCTGTAATTTAGTAAATTTAAACTCTAATAATAAACAGTTGTGAGCATCCTAGAACTGCTAAATCATGTAGAGTAAGCAAATATACATATAAATATAAATGTATCTATCTATAAATAAAAAAAAAATGTATAAATGTATCTATCTATAAATAAATCTATTTATTTATTTATTTATTATTGTTGTTATTATTATTATTATTATTATTATTATTATTATTATTATTATTATTATTATTATAAACTATTCAGAAAGCAGCAAATTGCATAAAATTGGACATCCAGCTACTATCATCTCATATAGAAATGATTCTTAGGCATTGTAAGAGAGGGGAATAAAAAAGCTGATGTACTGAATTCAAACCCATTGTTTACAAGCACTACATGCAACCTAGATTCCAATAGTGCTAACACGAGCGAGTCCATTTACTCATAGTAATTGGCTTTCCTGGTACTCGCAGTCTCCAGCAGGGCCTATCAAAGAAAGACTGATCACTTCCTCAGTTGGAAGATTAAAACAAAAAAGTGCTTTGAGCCAGCATGGTGACAGTCTACAGCTTTGTATTTCTAGCATGGTCTCAGAGAGCACTATTAACCATTAGCTCATAAAAAAAAAAAAAAAAAGATAAAAACCATAGATTTAAGCAAGGACTCTGCAACTGAATAGGCAGAGTGTGCCCAGAATGCCCAAGGAAATGTGTGGAAGTTTTGAGAAACTGGCTAAGCTAATAAAAGGCAGGGAGCTTTTTTTTTTTAAATGACGTCCATTTTCTCATAATTCACTGGGAGATTGAGTGAGCATGTCAGGTCCGCTATCTACCATGATACTTAATTGGTTTATTGATTCTAGCAGTGGAAAATCAAATGCCTTCTGGTAGCTATGGAGATGAATGTGAGTGCAAGATTTTAATTTATTTCATTTTGTGTGATTTTTGCACTTTTGGTTGCTTAACACTCTAATTACTATATATATATATATTTATATATATATATATTTATATATATATTTATTTTTTGGTTTCTGAAAACATGGCATAAGTCCACGTCAGATGAACTTTAGACACATTGCCATAACAGTTATGTAATATTTTGGACATGAAATAATGCTAGAACCCCAGCCTTCAGATTTGCTTTATTTCCATGTGTTAACATTATTATATAATGCAAGTAGTGTGTTGTGAGTAAAAAAAAATTACTGGACCTTTGGACACAGCAATTCCACACCCACACACATCTCTAATAGTAATAAATATAGTTGGTTCTATGAACTATTTTTATAGAATATATGGGCAGCCAGTGTCAAAATCTATCTACTACAATGAAGAAAGAAAACATTAAAATAATGATTGTAATAATTATAGGAATTCTTTATGTAGGTTTTGAAAACACTGATTATATGTGCAACATGCGGGCATTCAGCCTGGTTCCCTGAGATGATGGGAACAAGCATTGCATCAGTCTCTGACACTATGGGAATCCCTTCCCTACTTCCTGAAATCGCTGAAGCCTTATTTGTAACGTCCGCGGATGAAAGCGGACAAATGGTGTTTCAGCCCACCATGTTGGGGCGGGGCTATCTGCGTATAAATGCCCTGCTGAAACACTGTACTTCACCAGAACTTCGACTGAAGCGCGAACATTGGTCGTCAGGGGCGCTGAAGCATGGCCAACGAGGCAATGCTTGTTCCCATCATCTCAGGGAACAAGGGTTATGTTCCCTTTTAAGATGTGCTCTCACATTGCGTCAGGTTCTGACGCTATGGGAACGGATATGTGCAACGCCATGCTGCATGTGCTGGAGCAGGCAGAAATTCACTCTGGATGCATGACGACCAAGGCCCTGTGCCAAGAGGCAAGCTGGCCTGAACGATCAGTGTTCCGAGGGTCCCAGAGTAACATACGAGTACACAAGAATGTGAGCGGGGAGGATATCTCGCCACACCACAACAACTAAGAAAGTGTAGGATATGAGGTCACACTCCGAAAAGAGCCCAGCTCCTAAACAATAATGCCCTTATTCAGACACAAGTGATATTGCGACTGGAAGCCCCGCATGGACCCATCCAGGGGCCAAACACAAAGCCTCCACAAGTCCGGTCGTGGGTGGTATATCGTACCGCCCGCCTGGGATAGCAGGTCCGTTCTACACGGGATACGCCACGGAGTCCCGTATAGCAACTGCACCAATCCAGAAAACCAGGGCCTGGACGGCCATTCTGGAGCGACCAGGAGCACCCTACAACCCTCCATTCTGATTTTGCCAAGCACTTGAGGCAGCAAAGCCAGAGGAGGAAAAGCGTAAGAGACCGTGCTTGGCCATGTCTGGGCCAGATCATCTTTCTCCTTCGAGAAGAAGTATTCGCAATGGGCATTCAGTTCTGAAGCGAACAGATTTGTGTCTGCCCTGCCAAACATTTCCCATATCTGAGCGACAGTGGCAGTGTGGAGCCTCCATTCGCGACAGTGGCAGTGTGGAGCCTCCAGATAGCATGTCCGCGCCAGTATTACGCAAAAGATTGTCCTGAGACCACCGTAAAAGGCGGTCCGTCAAATCAAACAGCCAGCGAGACTTTGTGCTGCCTTGGCGATTTATCAGGGCCACCACATGGGACAGTATCTGTTTCACAGTGAGCATTTTGAATGGCCTGCGCATAAGCGAGCGGTTCAAACATCTCAAGTCCAAAATAGGCCTAAGGCCTCCATCGTTTTTGGGCATCAAAAAATAGCGGCTGTACCAACCCTTTCCACTGAGGGCGGGGGGACACCGCCTCCACTGCACCTGTTTCCAGTAGCAGCTGGACCTCGGCTCTGAGGGCTGTTTTGCCATCAGGGCTCACAACAGTTTCTGACATGCCGCTAAAAGCGGGTGGCCGCTGTCTGAATTGGAGCCTGTCTCCACTGTACTTAGGATCCATCCCCTCACATCGGGGAGGGATCGCCAAGCAGAAATATTGAGACCTGGGGAAAAAGAAGGATTGTTATCATAGTGTTGTATGCAGTGTGTTTTATTAGGAAAAAAGCTCTTTTTGTGAGGAGTTAAAAATTGTGTTTGTGTGATGTGAGGCCTGAGAGCACAATAAGCAGGCCCAAAGCCTACAGTCTCTTCAATGTGCTCAGCACCCCTGTCTGAATGGGGGACTGAGACACGGCAGCGTTTTGAGGGTGGCCCAGCTGAGGCGGGGCAAACTGTCTTACTCCTCTCATTCAGTCAGGTTCGCTTCTGAGGCCGTGGGTCCAGGTCTAGATGTGGACGTGGGCCTTGGCGCCTGAGGTAAGGGTGGCAAGATGTGGGGCAAATCCTCGGCTCCCTTTGTATCTCCGGAGCAAGAAAGAGTGGCCTGCGACGACTTCTGCGCAGCCAGAAAGCATTCAGCAAATCCATCTACTGCAGATCCGAACAGGCCGGCAAGGGAAATGGGCGAATCCAGGAGAATGGCTCTATCTGAGTCTTTGATCTCTGTAAGATTCAGCCATAGATGTCGCTCCAGGACGACTAGATTGGCCATAGCACGCCCAATCGTCTGTGCAGCTGCCTTCGTTGCTCTATGGGTCAAGTCCGTAGCGCTGCGAAGCTCCTTGAAGGTCGCCGGCTTGGGAGCAGACTCGTCCATATCTTTAAGGAGCTTCGCCTGATAGACTTGCTGCACCGCCATCGTGTGGAGAGCGAAAGCTGCCTGTCCATCGGCTGTGTACGAATGTGCCACCAACATTGAACTGGCCCTGCACAGCTTCGATGGATGCGTTACCTTAGCCCGCATAGCTCCAGCTGAGGGCGTGCAGTTCGTCATTCGTATAGCTCACTGCCGAGTCGTCAACAGGAGTGAAGCGAAGAGCACCGGAGAGGGCGGGGCACGCAGGCATTCAGCCGGCGTAGTCTCGCCACTGGCTTGTTTCGCTGCTGTGCAGCCGCGTCGTTTCTTCCTCGCTGGGGGATCGTGCATGGTGGCTTGTTCAAGCGGCTCCGCACCACTGAAGAAATCTATGCGTTCTATCTATCTAAGCGTTCCAAGGGATAGCGCCTCGCAGTGCCCGCAATCAGTGCCGATGAGCATGGCTTTGGCGTGGACATGGGCCAGGCACGAGATGCACTCACTGTGGGGGTCGGCGGCCGGCAGCAGCGCACTGCATGAGCCGCACGATCTTTGCGACATTATCTCAACGTTGCCGGGAAAGAATGCTCTTTTAGAGTGGAAAATTGCTCTAGGAAAAATTGCTCTTCCTTAGTGTATAACGCCGGATAGTTGCAGGGGAAAACGGCCTTAGCATAGCGTAGCCTTAGATTAGCTTAGCCTAGCCCGTTGTCACTTCCGCTTCACAGCTTCTTCGACGGCACTGTATCGGCTTCTTCGCATTCAGGTCAGCGAGTAGTTCGCACCCTAGAGAAGAATGGTGAAGTACAGCGTTTCAGCCGGGCATATATAGGCAGATAGCCCTGCCCCAACATAGTGGCCCGAAATGCCATTTGTCCGCTTTCATCCGCGGATGTTACCAATAAGGCTTCAGCGATTTCAGGAAGTAGGGAAGGGATTCCCATAGCGTCAGAGACTGACACAATGCGAGAGCACATCTCAAAAGGGAACCCTGTTGCATATGGAAAAAACTTGAATTTTGTAGTTGAGAGCGTGCATCTGGTAGCATTGTTCACAGACCTGAAACTCACAGAACTAGAAGCAAAACAAAAACACTACAATTTCATATAGCCATAACACTAAATTTGTGCTTACCTTTGTGTTTCACAATACTAAATTATATTCTAATATGAAAAATCCTCTTGTTTCTTATAATCCAACAGAAAAAACTGCTATGTGAAACCAAACATTATTCCTGTGTCTGTGAGGGGGCTTACAAAACTGAAAACTTTTAAAATTCTGAAAATGAGTGGAAAAAAGAAAACGGGTGGGTAATACACATGAGAAGAAGTGGAATCAGTGAGAAAAGACACTGTGGTTATGCTTCGAGAGCTGAAAGGTATGTAAACATGCCTTTATTATGCATTAGTTTTGTTTATTTGGTTCAAAATTATCACTGTTTTTATTCACAGAAGTTCTGGCTTGCCATGGGATCGCACAAAATGTAATTGTCATATGTTATAAAATAGATTTCAATGATTTGCATGAATTCAAAGAGATATGCTCTCTAAAATGTTAAAGTTTCATCAGGTGTTTTTTTTTTTCTTCTCTTATTCTGATCTGGTAATAAAATATACCATTTTAACACTATTACTGGTAACAAAATAAAGGTAAGGCATGATTGCTTCAGAGCAATCTTATTAACTTATTTTAATAAGTTTTAAATTTTAATAAACTCACGTTTAATACTCCTTTATTTTAATACCAGAATTATTCAAATACACATTGTAGTTTTTTTTAGATATAGTCATTTAAAATTGAGCATGTCATTTTCAAGCAAGAGGCTCAAAAATAGGCCTAGGGTTACTCATGTTAAAGTACTGCAAAATATTAACTGCTGAGCTATCACCACACAAACAGGCAATATTCTTCAAAACTAAATAATGACATAAACAAAGTCAATAAGAAACACAGTGAACAGAACAAAGGGTGGATATCATCGATAGAAATTGTAGAATGAGTATCTTTACAATTGTGAGTGAAGATCTGTGTGTGTATGTATGTATGTGTGTGTGTGTGAGGAACAAGTGAGTTCTACATAAAGTTTGGCAATGTCGAAGAATAAATCATGTGACCTGTTTTTGGCCATGATGATTTGGTCCTCGCCTGTGGCTGAAACTGGCCATGACATGAAAAATAGCCAGCTTGCCAAACACTTTATTAAGCCGACATGAAAAGAAATGGCAAAATGTGCACATTTCAACACCTGAATTGTTGAAATGTTATCTGTTTCCAATCATATTATGGTGACTGAACATCACTACCACACCCCACCCCAGAAAAATACTCTAGATCCCATCAATAACATATTATGACCCATCTATATCATTTTTCCCTCTGCAATAAGGGTGTTGAAATATGGTGTCAGGAGAGCATATGATACCAGATACTAATGGTTTCTGAGTTTCAAAGCTCTTGTAGCTGTAAAGGTCATTGGGAATATTTGCAGAGAAAAAAAAATCCTAGGGAGCATGATTAGCTTAGTATATTTATAATGGTTGTTTTGCAGTTTTTCTGACAAAGACTTGGAGACCGTTTTCATCATCAACTATTAAAAAAAGAATTGTCTGACTCTTTGAGTCAGCTTATTTACCTTATTTGACCATTCAATTAAGAAATGAAAAATGGCTGCAATATCCGCTTTATCTCCAATACTGATCATTTGACCTGTTGCACCTTTGCTCATCCATGAGCAAGGCCCCATTACTGACGGGCAAGGTGCTGTGTTTGTCTGCTCTAAGCAAACAGAAGATGGTCTCTATCTCTGCTTTGCCTCAAGTATCACTCGGCCCTGTCAAAAAGTGCCACTAAGTGCATAAAGCCTATGCTCATATTTCCTTTACCCTCCAGATTATGAATGATAAGGAACCTCTTTTTGCACTCATTACTGAGACAACCATGAATAATTCAGATGCTCAGATTACAGTGCCCAAAAATGTTCAAACTGTTTTGTATTTTGCTCTTTTTCTCTAATAAATCTGAGCCTCATACAGGTGATGCATTTGCCAAGCTAAAAGTGGCACATCCATTTTTCAAGATCCAATATGTGGGAAAAAAATGTATAGACACTTCAGCAAAATGTGAAATGATAACAATTGAACATCATCTGCACTATCAACTTTTTTTCCTTTTTTCTATTTGCTTTGTTCCCACCCTGACCACAGACACACACAGTACCATACGCTATCAGACTGCTTATCTTCTACCTCATTATGAGATATTTAAGGTGATTGCAGAATCAAATAATGCAAATTGCAAATAATGAATTGCCTTGGGTCAAATATCAAATGCTGAGTGAAGGCAGGTTTTGATGCGTGTGGGCTGGTGAAGTACAAATCATAAAGTGCTGAAGCTGTAACAAATCGCGGTGCTGTGTAATATCATCAGAGCTTCTGAGAATTCTGTCAACATGGCTAGGTTGATCATCTCATGGGGGAACAATGGATGTCACTCACTTTAATAATGCCAGAGATGGCGCTGGTATTTCGCAGACCATCATCTGATATGGGTCACAGAGAGAGTAATTCCACTAAAGGTTAGGCACCAAATCGGACCATGTCCCCAACCCCTTCCGCATCTCCTCACAGACACCTCTGACAATGTGCCAGCACACAACAAAAGTGAAAGGGTCATTCTCTGTGAGATTAGTTCCTCTGCAAGTTACCAGGCGGGAGGACATTGAACTAAGGTGTGGACATGAAGCTTAAAATAGAAGAGAAGAATCCCAAAAATGCTGACAGGGGATTCTGGGGATTGGATACGACATTATAAGCATTAGGTTATAGAATGTTGATATTCTTTGTATGACATTTAAGGAGAACAACAAAACATGTGTACTGGTGTATAATAAGATCAATATTGACATCCCGTTTTGTTACTATGAAATTGTTTTCCTAGAACCAATGGCTAATTTAAACTGCCCAAGTCAACGACAGACCACATCTCACTAGAAAAAAATTTAAACCCACTGAAAGGTACCTCTCAAGTAGTGGGATATTTTAGGAAGCAACTGAACAGTCATAGTCAAAGAAGTTGATAAGTAACAGAAGATCTTGTGGTGTGTCCCTGGTATGCAAAAGTGCTTATAATGGACACATGCATATCAGAATTACGTAGACCATGTAAAAATTAAAGAATGTGTCCTTGTCTATTCATTCAAACTTACATAATGTGGAAGGCCATGTACATGTGTGCTGCTTAACAGGGAAGGGACATAAATATCATAAATTTCAAACTATCTAGAATTAGTTCATTTCTTTGCCTTAAGTTTTGATTTGCTTGCCATTTTCATGCACACTGTGACGCACCATCCAATAAGTTTTGTGACGGATTTCCAGCACGCTGCTGCGGAAGAAACTGTCTGTGGCCTCGGTGTAAAAATGCCAACGCTATAAAAGTGT
>JAOTRN010000017.1:5680629-5697248 GCA_028566695.1 Bagroides melapterus
TTATATTATAGCAAAAATAATTAGATCACTTAATGTAGTTATGCTCCTGTGTATGTTAAAACATTAAAATATTAGACAATTTGAGTAACCCTACTTGACATGTCATTGTATCGTGAGGTAATATTTTATTAGTTGCAACTACCTTGTACTCATTTAAAGAGTATACAATAATATCCATTTTGTAGTTGTACCATCACTCATTATATTTAGCTTATCTACACCTTTGCACAATTTGTTAGACCTCAATACCCCATCCATTAATATGACTAACACTGGCCATTTCCAGAAAATTTTCTGAGATTTAAAAAAAAAAAAAAAAAAAAAAAGAGGTTGAATTTTTTAACTTTAGTGCAAACTTACATTTTTAATAGTAAATTGAATTGAAAATATACAAATAAAATTGAATTAAAATCAACAGATATAAATTGCCTTTATAATATCCTTAATAATGTCTGACCTTGGAGCAGGGCAATATAATCTTTCACTGATATGTCTCTTGCTTAAACTGACAAAGCAGTGTTACAGTAGCTTTCCATATAAGGAATGTCTTCTCTCACAACGTAGGAATAAATGTTAATGAAACATTTTTGTTGATTAAACAAAATGAAACATTATGTTAATCAGTGCTAATAGACTATAATTCAATAATTTACTATATATAAAATATAATAATATAAATATAATAATATAATTTTATTTCAATTCCACAGTTTTTTTACAATCCAGATTTCCCTCATTCAACCAACAGCACACTTCATATTGTGGTCAATACAGACATTAGTCAACAACATGACAGTTAGATGATAGATAGACCTGAGTTTGATATCAATGGAAACACACATACTAGATCATGATGATTCTTAAAGCCCTTACTACTTAAAAAACTTGAAAGCACTGAATTAAATTTGATGTTTAAAATGTTCAGAAGCTGTCTTTGATGTTTTTTTTTGTCTCTTTTAAGAAAATCTTTAACAGAGGACATAACATCTATTTAATCTAGCTCACAAAGTCACATATGATAGAGGGGTCTGATTATCTACTGTTTAATTTACAGAAGCACTGAAGCTTCTACAACAGTACTTAACTGCTTTGTCAGTTGCACCATGTGGTGGAGGTCTTAGTATGTGCTGACCCTCCATGTGTTTACTTCATTTAACCATCTGTTTGTATCTGAGTAACAAGGTCAGCTTTTTAAATAATATTCAAATACCCAAACAAGTCTAAGGGTATGTGGTGGGAAATGACAGCTGAGTTTATCTAGCAGGTCTCTTGAGAGTGAACATGGTGGTAAATTTTGCATCATTCCTGAAAGGCTGAAGTGATCTGAATTATTAGTTGAGTTGTGTTCTAGAAACATGGCCCTATCCATGGGCATACGTTTGATTTTGACATTGGTTGGGACATAAATAAAATTCAGTGTTCCCTGGATATTGGTAAGGACATTTCCCTACTGTTCCTAGCCAAATCATCGCCCTTCTGTATAGTCTGTCTGTATAATCATTCACGCCACACTTTGACACAGAGCTTGGGTGTTTCATACAACCGAATATAGCTGCAGCTTACATTACACGTTAGCAAAAATACCAAGCCAATCAAAGTGACATGGGTTAGAGGTAGAACACAAAAAAGGCAAAGCCACTCCTATTAGAGAAATGAGTTACGGAGGCAGGTCACATTGCAGAGATCTGTTAACTGTTTGTGTACCAAAAATTGTGCTGTTTTGCAGAACGGGGTTTTGAAAAATGTTTAATATCATTTAAATGATTATTGGATAAATAAATGTTAAATAAAATAAGTAATAATCAAAAAAGCAACACACACAGACATCAGTGGTTATATATGAATAAAAATGAATTGTTTGGTTGAATTAATGCTAGGGATAATTCAGTATTCCCTGCCCAAATAGATACCCATGGCACTATCACAATGTTATTATGATTAGGACATCCTCAGGAGAACCTTGGAGGAATGTTTGGACTTGAGGTAAAAATAAATTAAATATTATCAAAGGAAGATTTTACTCAGCATGCACTGCTGCAGGTTCACTTTCCAGGTTTTGCTTCTCAGAAATCTAAAATTAGTCCAGTAAAACAAATAAATTATACTTCAAACTCTGACTGATGAGATTTTCTGTTGCTTGCTACTACTGGGGAGCCTTGGGTGGCCTCCCCCCTTATAGCATTATAAGAGTGAGGTTTGCACAATAATTTTCCCTGGGATCTTATATGTTATGCAAAGTGACAAGCAGTTATGTTTGGGGCACAGGGGATTGATTTGCATGTAGACGACAGTGTTCTCTATTCCTGGTTCTTTTCAGAATTCATATCTGGTTCTTCTGCACCAACAGATGGAGAATTTGTTTATAATGCTTGGAATTAGTTGTTTTAAAATCAATAGATACATTTGCAGAGGTTGCTGTGACACTTTGCAGCAACAGTGTTCGGCTTGAACCAAGACTCAGGTTAGTGTCCTGTGAATTTCTGTGTATGTTGTACTGTTTTCACATGAATATAATCTAAATCATGTTTTCACATGAATATAATCTAAAATTGCCCCAAGTGTGAATAATTGTGATAATGTTTGTGCATGGTACCCTGCAGTGTCATATCCAGGTTGTATTCCATCCAGGTTGTCTAGTACTCTCAAAAAAAGCTCTGGGGTCATGCAATTATGACTAAGATAAAGTGGTTACAGAATGATTGAATGCAATATGAAAAATTAGAGTAGTATAAGAAGAAATATTGCAGCAAAAATTAAAGTTCTTCTCTGAAAGTTTTGGCAATGGCAATTCTTTTTTTTCTGAAAAAATAAGACAATTAAATTCAGAAATCAACATGAGATGACTGATCAGGATTTAAAGTTTTATATCCTAGCAATTACATCTTGATGTACTAAATAACTTATGACATCTAGATGTATTAAACAACTACTTATCCATAAATATATGACTGACATGTGATTTTTTTTGTTGCCCAGGTGTGCCCAGATAGATTTAACCAATTATTACTGAATGTTTATTCTTTGATCCATGGCTTTTCTTATGTGAAGATTGCATTTGTTGTTAGATGTATAAATCATAATGGAGACCAAAAAGGGTGAAAAGCATGCCAAATTGAAGTTAAAAAAAAGAGTTAAAAATTGATTAGGGACATGCACATAGATTGGTAAAACACACACACACACACAAACATTGGAGTACTAACAAGATGATCCAAGATGGTGCTGTGGCCATAGCATGCGGCAGCTACAACAGCTGCAGAATGATGCTTTTTTCTTTAACCTGGCTTTTTCATGGCACATGACTATCAGAGGATTAAGTGATGATGCCTACTATCATTATGTTAATTTACTTAGTTCTGTCTTGTTTTATGTTGCACTGCCTTCTGTGTAGCACCACGGTCCTGGAGGAACCTTGTTTCATTTTGCTATATTGCACTAGCTATATATGATTGAAGAGACAATAAAAGACTCTTAACTTAACCTGAACAAACAGACATCAAAAACCCTAGGAAAGCAAGAGCAGTTGTTTATAATATGATACGTTGGGACAGCTGTGAAGAAGTCAGTGGCATCATCAACAACCTCGAGAGGGAGTGAAGCTATGGGGAGGATGGTGTGGAATGTTTTAGAATGGCCAAGTCAATCACCAGAGCTTAACAACTATTCTATTTCACTTAATGAAAAGGAGACTGAAAGGAAAACCCCAAAAATAAACAACAACTGAAAGCTGCAGTACAAGCCTGGAAAAGCATCACAAATGAAAAATGATGTAATGACATATTTTCCAATGTCTGCTCCCTGGACAATAAACTGCACTACATCCAACTTCAGCAGAGATTGCAGTGTCTTTACTGTCACAGAGACATGCCTCAGTAACTTCTGGAAGGCGCCATTCAACTAGCCAAGTTCACCTCGTTTTGCACCAGTAGAAATGCAGCTCTGTGTTTTAAGGCTTGCAGTGGTGGCTTGTATGTTTACATCAACATGAAATGTTGCAAGAACTCTCATTTCTACTTACTGCCCATTACGTGTGGAGATTGTGACCATTAGATGCAGATCTTTATATTTACCATAGAATTCAGCCCCCTTTTTATTCATAGTGTGTAAATTCCCCAGTGCTAAGTGCACCCTGTGAACTCTATGGGGTTATTAGTGATCTGAAGTTGCTCACCATGACAGACTGTTTACCTTCACCAGAGAATTCAACCATGCAAATCATAAATTGGACCACATTTCTATGGTTGAGACCACATGTCTGTTATTCACAACCAGACTGTGTAATACTTTCTTTCCTCAAGCCATCAGACTCCTGAATATTCACAACTAGACCGAACTGTACTGAAAACACACATATACACACATTCAATGTACATCTATTTTTACAGCATCACTCATCAATATACTGTTTACATACTATAATTCACACTCACTTCAATGCTGTTTTGGACATCACTATTTAATTGCTTCTACCAGCTACTGCTACTGTGTATTTACATATGTTTACAAGAATCATCTTATTGTTTACATCCTCTTATTTGCACAATGGTCAATTACAGAATGTACTCTTGTTGAAAACATTTTATGTCCTGAAGTGTATTGTATTGTCTGTCTGCACTGTCTCTTTCTTGCACTGTTTGCAAAATATGCACTTTATGTGGCTAGGACAACTTGGTCCTTAACTCAGTGTTGTTCTATATAGCTCTGTGTTCTTTTATGTAGCTCTCAGTTGTTTCATGTGACACCATGGTCCTGGAGTTTTTTTTTTTTTTTCACTATGCACTGTAGCAGCTGATCTCAAACCTAGATGTCTATCTACACTTTCAGAGGACTGTATAGTTATTATAAATTAAAACTAACTACAGATACAGTTGTAATTTAAGTAATATTCATTAAAAACACTATTACGAAACACTATACCCCAAAGTGTTTATGAACTGTTAATTGATCATCCATAACATGCTGTTTCATTGGGACATAGATATGAGGTGATAACACCAAATTCTTTAAGACAAAAGACAAATGTAGGAGACAAATTAGAAAAAGAACAAATGAATTATTATGAATATTGATCAGGCACACACTGTAAATAAGTGGAATGCCCATGTACAATTTTGGGGCAATAATTCAGATGTTTAAACAGCCAGTTCAGTGCTGAAACTGCCTGGCTGAAGACCAAGTGTATTGTACCTTGCAGAGGGCTATACAGTATGTACTAGTCTGTACCACATACTAATATTGGTGTCATTAAATCTTAAAATATACTATTAGAAACTTCATCAATGCCCAAAAATCAGTTTTTGCTAATACATTTTAGAATATTTCCCATGTGTTTTAATAGGAAAACTGTATAAAAATGACAATAAACTGTATGTAAAGTCATTAACAATTCTGTGTGAATTAAATACACAAAATATCTATTTAACAACTTTTAAATGATAATTTTAATAAAAAATAACTTAAATGTATAGTTCCATTTCACAGGAACTTGGCGCTGCATCATTGCTGACACTAGGGAATGGTCATGGAAGCAGTGTCTGAAGCATTGTGTGAAATAAAGCCTATCTATTGGCTAAGGAGATCATGTGATGAATGAAGAGTGTGCCAACAAGATCATGAAAGCGCATCTACATCACAATTCTACAGCTTCTTTGTGTTCAGGAATCTGGCAAAAGAAGATATATAAAGACTAGGGCCTTTTCTTCTTTATCCTGCTCTTCACAGTCGTGAACAGCTTGTCAGCTTCAATCATGGAGGTTGCAGGTTAGAGGAAATGGAACAAGACCTGGATGAGTCTCCTCTCCCATCCTCTTCACTGACTCTAATGCCTCTGCTTCATCTCCGGGAGCTCATTTTGTGATTTCTCCTGACCTGAATGTGGAATTATTATGGTTTGCATCGGACTATGAGGAGCATGATGTGGGCGATGATGAGTGGTCTGCACTGAGTGGCTTCTTGATAACAGCCATTTATAAATACAGTGGTGATGCCCAAAGCTATTCTTTTGGGCCCTGGGACCTCTCAGTGGTTCTAGAGGGCCTACTCTAAGCCCCCTATGAGCCAATGGAGTCAGCCTCTGAGGAGTGTCTGACACTGGAAATGGCTCTGCCATTAGCCGGTCATTTGGTATTTCTGCAGATGGCAGAGCAGGAGAGTTTGTACCTATTGTGCAGACTTCAGGTTTGAGCCCAATTTATGCCCATCACCTGAGCACATGGGGTAAATCCTCTCCCGTTTTGTGCTTTGCTGGTTGCAACAAAAGCAATTCGGTATATGTCTCCTAGGCCTATGAGGCACTCACTCCACTAGGTGTATTGCATTGTCCTGGCACTGTGCCTGGGGCATTCCCCTCAAGGATATTTGTGCTGCGGCATGTTGGTCCTCTCCGTAAACACTTTATATAATCTGAACCCCACCCCTAGGTCCTAGGCCTTACAGGGCTAATGGTGCTCTGCTCCCAGATGGTTTGTGACCTTTCACAGCCTCTGGGAAGACATATCCTGGTGTGTGGCGGCGTTGGTATTGGCTTCCCCATAGCATCAGCAATGGCCAGCATCAAATTCCTTCGAAAGAGAACCAGGTTCCCTGAGAATGGAAAGAAGCATTCCATCACTGCCCACACTCCTGGTGTCCACTCCCACTTCCTTCAGTCAAGTAGAAGCTGAAGTAATGTGACGTAGATGCCCTTTTATGGTCTTGCTGGTGCACTCCGCTTGATGCAGCCATGACTCGTACATACGTAACCCGGTGTAGTTTTCTTTAATCTGCTCATCTCTTTCAACATGTACAATACTGTAACAGCTGTGTCAATTTCTGACACCACTTAAACACTTACAGATTATCTAAATTCTCTTAAAAAGGGCATATTATGTTTGAAGCTTCAGAACATTCACTTGTCATTCCAAGGGTAAAATTTTATGTCAATAGTCCCATTTATACACTGAGTATAACTAACTTTGCAACTACATTGTCAGCTAACTCTTATTAGAGTATTAGTAGAATGGCTGCTTAATGTTATTTTGATGGTCTCCCAAAAGACATTATACTGATGATAAGTAACTTTACAAGTACATGTCAACTTTCTACTCACCATAACCCTAAATGTTTCTATTAATTAAGTTAAATTTAGATGACGTGAAGAGGTAGTTGCAATGTTAGTTAAAGTTAGTTCAAGTTAACAGCCGGACCATCAATATAAAATGAAGCTAACTGCTTCACTGACTATAAAGTGCCTTTTTTTTTTAGTAACACATTTGTCTATCACACTTAGTTTTCTCTAGATCTTTCCACTATCTAATACTTTGTGTTTTCAAGCACATGAATAATTCATCAGTGTTGCTTTGTTATTTTAGTAATTTTTACCCAAACGTGCAAATTTGTGTCTCACAAATGTATTCTCCCTCAGTTGACTTATACATGAGCAGGAATTTGAATATTAGCTACCTGGAACTTTTGGAAATGACAATTCTCCAAGCATTGCACTGCATGTATCAAGTATGTAAGGAGCAAGTATGTAAGGAGCAAGTATGAATGCAATATGTTCTAAAAGCTTGTCCTACAGTATATGTGGCATTGCTGTGTAACAATGTATTAATCTGAAAGATCTTTTAGATCATTTGAAGTTGCATTCAAGACTACAGATGCCACCCTACTGAGCAGAAATTCCTGGATAAAAGTGAATTGACATGAACATAAACCTTAAAGTTAGTCATGAAGATCATCTCAGGAAGGTTTCTCTAGGAATCAGGTTTAATCTGCAAACCAGCAGTGCTATGACAAACACAGATAACGTGAGGTGATATGGCATTTCCTTTGTCAAAAAAATAAATAAATAAATAAGCACAGACAATTTTAGTTACATAAAGGTTTGAATTGTCTATTAATGGACGGATCAACCACAGAATTGGTGCTTATCAAAATTATTCTTTGTAGCATTACATTCAATTGTACTGTTTCAGGGGTAAATAATCTATTATTTATAAAGTTTGTTAGCTTTAACCACTGTGGAGAAACCCAGTGTTAAGTTTGAAGTATGTGCTGCTGAAGAATGTGTATGAGGTTGGACCCCATACGATCAGAAAATGAACAAAACCATGTCAGTTCTTTTGTGCATTGGTTGTACACATTTGTGCATGTAAAATAAACATTTGTTCTCAATCATTTTTTGAGACAATTCAAACTTCATTTCTGTACTCCGTCCCCCATATTGTTCAAATCATCTATGTGCACAAAAGATAAACAATTGTACAACTGCAGCTATGTTACAGGCCAAAGGACTATGGTGTCTCAGTCTTACCTTGGTGCTTCCTTCTTTCAGACATTTACATCAATAGCAGTGACAGTGATGTAAGCTTCACAATTGTTCTGCTGTTGTTCAACCCCCATGACTGATAAACTTGGCCCCTCTGTTGGTCTCATCAGGCAGGTGGTACACAAGTAAGACTCCAGATTAAGATGAAATTCAACATTTAAGTGACCTGCAGGGTAATGTGCTAGTTTTCAAATTGGTCTTGAATTCCCGAATTGATATGACATTGCCATCTTAAAGTGAATACAAACTGTTAAAGTTTTCCTAAAATCCAGACCAATTTTAATGATTTTGACATTATATTTGATATATTACTGAATATGTTTTAACTAAAAAATACTTTTTCAGTTTATATATCTGAAATGATGAATGACGGTGCAAAGTACAGATAACCTACATAACGAAAAACAAAACACTGTTGTTTGTCCAAAAGACTTAGTTCTACTGATCTGCTGCTAGAACATTAGATGCCATTAGATGAAAGTCCAAAAGAAAGTCTTTAGAGCCTACAGAACCTCATAACCTTAGGTTATGGAAGGTTTCTGTAGTTGGAGTGATTTCAGAGCCCTTGTTCTCTATTCTTCACATTATAAGAAAAGACTGCTATTATACCAGCTAAGAGGGGTTGCACAAACAACTGGAGCAGTGGTGTCAACTATGAAAGATATGTTTGGTTTAAAATATAATTGGATAAAAAAATATATTTTGAATTTATTATTAATTATTTGAAGTTATTATTAATCAAATTAAAATGCTTTACTTTATTCAAAACTGTAACATCAAATTGTACAAATTATAAATGATATCTTTGGTTCTATGTAGCACCATGGTCCTGGAGAAATGTTGTTTCATTTCACTGTGTACTGCGTAAGCTATATATGGTTGAAATGACAATAAAGCTTCTTGACTTGACTTGAAGTGACTTGACAGATAACCTTGTAACCATATTATCTTTATCAAGTTTAACAATAATTTCCGATTGTATGTGACTGTACAGTGGTTATGATCTGAGCCAAATGTTAGAAGGTTGTGTCTTCAAATTCCAATGCCATCGTATCTACATTTACCTTTACATTTACTGTACATCATTTGGCAGACTGCCTTATCCAAAGCGATGTACAAAAGTGCTTTTAAGTCTCTGTCTTTGAATACTGTAACGCCACAACTGCAGAGGGAGCCCTCTCCCGAATACTGACTGCATCCGCTCCCTCTGCTTCTACAGTAACTTCCTGTTTGGTAGCCATATTTACTGGACTCTCACAATAGTTCACTGCGAAGTATTGCCAGTATACCTGCGTACCGAGCCTTTACTTTGCTGATTGTTTGCCTCGTTTATGACCGGTTTTGCCTGCTGTTTTTGCCCCTTTGTTTGTTTGCCTGATTCTGACTGCTCTTCTGTATTTGGACCTATTGCTTATCGTCTTCGACTCTGAGTTTGGATTGTGTACTGGGTTTGTTTGACTTTTTCTATTAAACTCTGCACATGGATTCTACTCCGGCTTCTGCCTCCGCCTCCTTACAAATACATTAACTCAGGTTCTCTAGGTTACAAGATGTAAGATACCATGAGCCTAAAACACTATTTAATTAGTTTTTTTTTTACACATACAGCAAACAGGGGGGAAAGTGCTAGTTCAAGTGTTTTGTGAAGAGGTAAAGCCGTCGTTTTGAAGACAGCCAGTGACTCAGCTGTTCAGAATTCTAGAAGAAGTTCATTCCACCACCTGGGTGCCAGAACAGAAAAGAGTCTTGTTGTATGCCTACCTCTTACACTGAGGGCTGGTGGGACCAGTCGAGCAGTGCTGGAAGCTCTGAGGGTGTGAGGTGCAGTGTGAGGAGTGATGAGGGCTTTGAGGTAAGAGGGAGCTGGTCCATTGTTTTCTTTGTAGGCAAGCACCAGTGTTTTGAATCTGATGTGTGCAGCTACCGGGAGCCAGTGGAGTTGAACTTAGGCAGGTTGAACACAAGTCATGCAGCTGCATTTTGGATCATTTGCAGAGGACAAATTGTGTTCATAGGCAGACCTGCCAGCAGTGATTTGCAGTAGTGTAGTCTTGAAATGACAGGCTGAACAGTACCTGAGTAGCCTGTGTGGTCAAATATGGCCGAATCATTCTGATGTTGTAGAGAAGAAACTGACATGACCGTTTCACATTAGCAATATGTGAGGAATAGGACAGCTGATTGAAATTCAACCACAAGGTTGCGAGCTGTGTCTGAGGGGGAGATCAGGTCATTGTGTAGGGATCTAGCAAGATCCTGACCTGGGGATAAATCACCTGAGATGATCAGCAGTTCAGTTTTACTGGGATTGAGCTTTAACTGATGAGCTGTCATCCACAACGATATATCTGCAAAACATGCTGAGATCTGAATCTAAGGAAAAGGATCATCCAAATGCATAATATTATGTGTTATTTTATACATCATTAAGATCACCTTAGACCTCTGAATCTTACACCTTTTTCAGGAACAGCCACACATATTTTCACATTAAATTGGCAATTGTACTGTTATTTCTTATTTAAGGGATGTTAAATTATGCCATCAGTTTCGGTTATCTATATTTGAGCTCTGCCATCATATCAATGCTTTAGTATATGTTAAAATGCATCAGATGCCAGATGTTGCTATGAATTTATAACAATTCGTACACTCCTCTCCTTATAAGAGTTTCACATATATATTGAATAAATTCCATATATATTGACGTTGGGGCAAACCTTGAAACTCTTGTCTCTGTTCTTTAGTACAACCACATTGTAAATTGCCTATAAGACTTTATGCTCATGAACCATTTGTCTTTCAGATAAAAGAGATTTTTACAACTCTGGAAAGGACATTCTTTGATGAACCCGCATCAGAATGTGTGCAGTGTTGTACAATTGGTGACTTTTAAAAAATGAAATATATCTAGATCTGGCCAAGTACACAGCAGTTTATTCTTTTCAGCTGTTTCTTACCAGGCATAGACAGGTCCTTCTATCATCTTCAGATGTTGTTGGGTAAAGTATCAATAATTTGCATTAGCCTGACAAACCACACTAAAGTTTTTTTTTTTGTTTTTTTAATGTACACATAAATGTACACAGGTGGAGGATAAGAGTGATTTAGGTAGACAACAACTAACTTTGAAATTATGCAAATGTAATGACTGACAAATGTTACCTGTTCTGCTTTTTTCTGCATTATTCCTGCTTGATCCCAAATTCAATGCAGATATTGGTATTAGGAGATGTGTCCATGGCCATCAGGTCTTTATATAAAATGCAGTTAAATAATCAGGTGAAATACAGGCATTCTCTAATGGATGGATGGTATAATAGTCATATGTAAAAGGCTATGATAAAATATTTTACTCTAGTGTTAATGTAGCAGTTGGTTTCAAGCCCAATACTCAACCTACTACATCTTCCTCAGACCTCTACTGTGCAGTTAGTGCTCAGCTAGCTCTAAGACTCAAACCAAGGGGCTTGAAGTGATTTATAGACTGTAATTGTACCTTCTCTCTAGGAAATCGAGACTCCCTTGCCCAGAACATTGGACTTAGTTTTGAAAAGGTGGAGACTGTATACAAGTCCAAAGCACAGAAAAAACACTGTTGTGATTTATGCTTGCTGAGATAAAGATGGCAGTGGAGTAGATCCCCAGTATTACCTTTGTGTCTGCAGGACATGTTTTCTATTAAGAAGGGCATTGCTCAGAAAGGTCTGTTTCAGTTTAAAAACATTTCTGCTGTGGCAGAGTGCACAGCTCTGGGGTAAATGAAATCACAGTGTATAAGCATACTGTAGGTGATGGTGAAGTTGAAGATAATAATCAAGCTGATTTGAAGCCAATTTGCCCTCTTCCCATTCTGTCATTCATTAAGAGGTTCTGAGCAGCATGAAGTCTGTTTTAAAAGAAGGTCTACCAGAAACTATCCATCATCTGATAACAACAACAAACTCCTTATTCAGCATTAGGTATGTGTGTAAGATTTTATTATAAGAAAAACTGACCCAATTGTCAAACTGTGGGCTCTGTATCTTGATCATATAAAGATTGTAGTTCAGCAGCTTGTGCTTGCACAAGACTCCATCCATCTATTTTCTGTCCTATTTTCCGACATAAGGATAAGGTGAGGCTGGAGCCTGTCCCAATGTACTTGGGGCACAAGGCAGGGACACAGTAAACAGGGTGCCTAACTATTATTATTATTATTATCATTATTATTATTATTATTATTATTATCTTCACAATCACCTAGAAATTGGAACTCTGATAGCAACTACTGACAGCTTATTCTTTGTAGCTATCTATATTATCTTTTTTAAAAGGTTGTACCTTTATAATAACTACTGCTTAATTATTATATTTATTATATTAAAATAAAAAAATATATAGAATTGTTATTAGAGACAAGGCTGCACTCTAGCAATCTGTAACAAATTCAACCATTCTCTGAATAATTTTTCATTTTTTTATTTTTTTTTTAAATTATAAAAATTAGTTATGACTTTCCTTGTGTAACATTGTTAAACATCATCATTAACTACTGAACTGCTACAAAGACAACTACTTTTCCACATCTTCATAAACTAGGGAAGAGCTACAAAGTTATACTTCAGTCATTATTAATGACTTTCATTATATTGTTTAAACGCATATCCAGATAGAATATATACAAACAAACTTTTAAGTGATTCATACAAATTAGAGCTGCTATGGTTCAAAGCAGGGGTGACTAGAAGTTCTGTCAGGTGGCAGTGATGGGGGCAGTTTATTTGAAAATAAAAAAGTATTATAAGTCAAGGCAAAAATTAGATATACACACCTATGGCAAAACAGAAAACAGTAATCAGAACCAAAGGCTTGGTATCTCAGTTGTAGTAAACATGTGTGTGTGACTGTGAACATGACATTGAATGTGGTGTGTGGCTGCTCTAATCCAGGGAGTCCTAGTTTGTAGTGTGTGGTGAGGTCTGGGATATAAAGTTTAATGCTGAATCTGGCGTAGACATGACCAAACCCATAGGCTCCCTCAGAGCATGGTTCTTATGTGGTCTACCAGTTGGAAAAGCCAACAATGTAGTTGTAAATATGTGATAGCTTCAGTTTATATATCATTGATGTGATATAAGTGTTTTGTATGAACCGATGTAGCACTGAGTGAGATTACAGCGGCTCTGACAGGCCTGGATGTCTCTTGTGGAAAGCCATACTTTATCATCTGGTTCATAGGAAGGTGTTTCAATCTGATGTCTGTCGACACATTATTTGTTGCACTTTGCCACTTGTTCAAGACAATGGTGGGTGGTTTCCCACACCTGCTAACTCTGCCTAAACCACTTATCCACTCTTTTACAGGAACAAGGAAGGATGTTAACCTAGGATGCACTGAAAGGGAGTGAGCTGGGTGGCTGAGTGCCACAATTAGGTATGCACATATTCAGTATGATAGGAAAGCCACTGGCTTTTGCTTTGTTGAAGAATTGCTTTTTGTAGAAGATGCACCTCGCACTGTAGGGGAATGGAACTTTAAACTGTGTTAAACCCCGAGGGTTAGCTACCATCGGTGCCGTCGGTAACATATGCATACAAAATATCATAGGGTTTTGAATCTACTGTATATGTATTAATATAGTCATCTTAGCACCAAATATATATATGACTAACAATTTATATTGTCACACTCTTCATTTTGATTAGGCCCTGGGTTAATATAGACACTTTGTTTGTTGTTGAATCTCAAATGATATCCTAGTAAGAATCAATTAAGAATGATGTTCTCGTGATTTTTAACTATATGGTAACAATAATGTGAAATAATAATATCAGAATTGTTGTTCAGCAGTTAATGGTAATATGGAACTGTATTACATGATAATTCCTTAGTAATTTTTATTTGAAACAAAATGATTTGCAAAAACAAACTGTAAGCTTTTTAATGTATATTATTTTTTACTCATTGCTACATGTTGTCCATTTCTAACTTTAGCCAAGTAAGCAAATGTGCTGAATGATGTGTTCTTTTATACCATGTATGATATTACAGTACTTTAATGTTTTACTGCTGTTCGTAAATTTTATAGCATCTTTTTTATAGTATAGTTAATAGTGGATTTCTAAAAAACTAAATAGTATTTAAATAGTACTATAGTAAACTATTGTACTATTATTATTTGTTATGTCTGCTAAGGTCCAGGCTGTCAAGACTAGTTTAAAGAAAACTACAGAATAGGACAGAGCTTTTTACTTCAAAGTCTCCAAGCTAAACACACCCATAAATGTTTAGTCTCAATCTTCAGGTTTAGGCTGAAAACCTATTTGTTTAGTTAGTCATTGTGTTAAATATCTCTTTTATAATGTACTGTAGAGTTAAATGTATAGATCAGGGGATTTATGGTCATGGATAGTAAACCCAGATGGCTTGACACTCCTGACCCCATTTGTCACCTCCCCTCTCTCATGTGATCACAGGGGTTGTTTTATGGAGTGATAATAGTTATGCTGTCACCCCTAGACCAGCAGCAGACTTGCTTGCACTGTAATCACAATATATACCCTTTTAACTTCTAGTATACCCCTACTATTTCTAATCTCCTGCTCTCCCTTTCTCTTAAGCTGAATGTGCACTCATACTGCCTGATGAGATGCTGGTTACTGTGAAATGACTCCTTCTGCTCTCTGGCTTTGGATGATTGGTCCTGATTGCTATACTCCAGCTTCTGATGTTTCTGCTTCTTCATTTCTGAGCTAATTGCACTTACGATTAAACTTCTTGCTGTCTCACCTGCATACAATAGAGATGTGTGATTTAACAACTATAGTGTTAGTGCCTCTGATGGCTATGACACAACTTCCTCTTAAAAAGGTGGATATTCTCTCAGAACTCCTCTGTTGGACATAGCTTGATTATTAGGGATCTAAATCTACATAAAACCAAACATAAATCTCTTTTATGATAATGTCTATGTAATGTGACTTAAAAATATAATTTAAAAATTGATTAAAATTAAAGGGTTTCAAGGACAGTGTTGAAAGCCATCAAGGCCTATGTAATCATAAGAGGAGAATTAATATATTAAAATTATATTAAAAAGTTCTGCAATATAAAAATTCCTGCTAGTTAACTGGATACTGATGTTTTGTTGTACTTGATGACCTGACATACAGTGCATCTTGATTTGAATTCCATCTGTGCATTCAAATAGTGAATGCATTTTAATACCATCTGAGACCATTCTCCCCATTTTGTTCCCTGAATATTCTCAATTATGGCAGAGCAGGGAGAATTTCATTCTAAGGTAATGCGATGATAATACAGCCACTGAAGATGACTACATTACAAAAAGGTGAGGTAAATTAACCCAGACACAAAAACATCTCTATTCCCTGAAGGTTTGAGTTGAATTGAACTGAATTTGATGAGCAATTCTGTACTTAGTAGAACACATTCAATTTTTCAACATGTATGATTAGGGAACATTGTAATGCAAGGGCTAATATTAAATTTTAATATTTAACTTGTATTTCCTAAGTGTACATTATTTAAGAAATATATTGCACTACATTATCTATGCTTTTTTGCATTGTGTAGCACATAAGGCACTGATTCATGAATTTAACAAAATATAATATGACATCAGTTTTCAGTTTAAAGCCTAGGCAGCCTCTCCCCTGATACTGTGCATGTATTGCAGTTTACACAAGTAATATGGGATTTATTCTGCTACAATGCTGATGTGGCTTTGTGTTAAGCTATTTTGAATAGGTGCACAGGCTATGTTATAGACAAGATGAGAGGTCACTTTGACGTATGCTATATTTTTTGAAGTAGAAGAACTACTAATCAATGGTTGTGCAGGAGTGTGATCATAAAGTATTTATGCACCAGGTCTTGGAATTTCCTGATTGAATCCAGTTAAATATTCATAATTCTCTATTTATGTGAGAATTCATGTCATGAGCAAAATACCATCAAATATCTTTGATGCATGACTATCAAAGAACTTTGCCCAAATTATTCAGAAGTGATGTACATTATTTTACGATGTACATTGTATAATAACAAAAAAGTTATATATATAATATCCATTAAAATGAGTTTTATTCGATAAAGCATTTGGTAATGCAGTGTTCAGTTCAGCTGCTCAATGCACTGGGCAGTCTGGTATAGAATTACACTTGTATGACTACAAATTAGGACTATACTACCACTGCTACTACTAATACTACTACTACTACTACTACTACTATTATTATTATTATTATTATTATTATTATTATTATTATTAATAATAATAATAATAATAATAATAATAATAATAAT
>JAOTRN010000017.1:5704412-5723106 GCA_028566695.1 Bagroides melapterus
ATGTAGATTGGGTGTGGTAGGGGCCCCAATCTCATGTTCTTTCATAGGGCCCAAAATTGCTAGCGGTGCCCCTGCCTGTAACACTTTAAAGAATTGGACCAATCAAACAATCAGTGGGCAGGAAAACAATGCATAAATTTAATGTTTCAATTAACGTTCGAATAAAACGTCGGAATTTCAATGACTTTATCCAAGCCATGCTTGTTGGTGCCAACCACTCTTTATACCAGTGTTAAGCAGAAAAGTACCTCAAAATACATTTGCGTTCCTGAAATCCTGATCAAGAAGGACAGGAATCTAAGAGTGAAAATGGACAACGGTGAAATCTTGACAATAGACAATGTTACACTGAACAAATAATTTACATTAAAAATGTTTCTGGTTTTACAGATGATTCACAACAATAAATGAATAAAATAAATGGTTCTATAAACCAATACTGTAATGATAAAGTACTGTAATCATTACAGGTTGTGCCGCTATGGAGAAATAAGCATCTTTATGTGGTCAGGTTAACTCACACACCTCTTAAAATATTTATTTATCCTTACAACATTTTTCCCTAGCAATGGATTTTGCATTTTGTATTTGTTTATTCTTTCCATCTTTCACTCTCAGTTTTGTACCTTGTGCTGTCAGAAAGCGCTTTGATATCAATCGGTTGTACCTGAGCTCAGCTAAAATATCTGGGCTAACTTCAAGGTATGGTATAAAATGCTTAGTTTTGCAATCTCAAAAGAATAATGAACCTAGAGGTGAGAGTGAGGTATTTGATGTGCTGCCATTTTTTTATTTGTACGTCTTTTCAGCAGATAAAGCACGTAATATCTTGTATATTTATCCTGGTCCTCAGTCTTGCTGTTTCGCCTAAGGCAAAAAATAAAAAAAATAAAAAAATAAAAAAATTCATAAATCAACCGCAGTAGTCTGCAGTAGACAAACCCCAAGTTATGTTGCATCATGCTGATATAAGGATCGCAGCATTCCAGGAATACATTATAGTCCATGATTTCGATGAGCACTGGGCACTGCTGTTAGCAACTCTACCTCTTAAAGACTACACTTATTTCTCATGGACACTTTCTGTGTCATTGCCTTGCTTACTGAACATCATCTCTATCAAATGTCTTGTGGCTGAGGTGAAAAGGGCTTTTCTCAGCACGACCATCCAATTTGAATCAGCTACACGAAGCGATAATTTCCTTGTGGAACAAAATTCTTGCACAACATGCTGTTCTGAAAGCAAAAAAACAGCACAACATGCTACTATTGAGGTTAATACCTAAACTGGCAGCCCAGTGGGCATCACAATTTATTCAAAGGCTGTATTTTAGGAGGTTATCGACCTTGCTATTGATCCTGTTACTTTGCAAATGGTTGATGGGAAAAGAGTTGATGTTTTGTGGCCCACTAGGGCTGGAAAATTTTACAATTTTATTATAGTCTTGAGCAACATTATTGTTTTTGCATGGTAAATTCGACACTTAATTGTACATGGAAGAAAAATACATAAAAGAAATGACCACACAATAATACACGCAATGTGCAGGCAAGACACTCAACAACCTTCAGCCTGTAAAACATTTTATTGAGGCAACTTTTGGCAGCTAGTTTTGGCAGATAAGGAGCAATTTAGTTGATAAACACTGTGGTTAAAAAAAATCAAAAAACAGTCAGCATGTCTAAAATAGGTCTAAAATCTTATTCGATAAACATGATTTCCTCACACATTGAACAGAAGTGACAGTGAAGCTTTGAACAGACTCAAACAGTCAATTCATCAGATCAGGAAGCACTTACACATTGTCTACAAATGACCGAGGAAAACATTTAGAAATCAATAATGATCAAATAAAGAGACATTAATAACAAGAAATCCAGTCAGCTGTACAGAACTGACTGAATTAATCGATGATTATTTCCACCTCAATGTTAATGTGAGAAAAGATCAGGCTTGTGAAGAGATGCTAATGATTCCAGAGGTAGATTAGTTTGAGATAGATTATGTTATAAATCTAAAAGTGTATTTCAATGGAATTTGGATTGGAATCAGTTTGAAAGGTAAATAGAGAACCAAGATATGTGGAAAAGAAAATCAAAGAGTACTGTATATGGCCTAACGTTATGGACATCAGCCCCTATCATCTATATGTGGTTCTTCTCCAAACTGTTGCCACAAGGTTGGAAGCACACAACAGTATATAGAATGTTTTTATTTTGTTGGTTTGCAGTTTCCCTTCACTGGGACTAAGTGGTCAAAACATGTTCCAGCAAGATAATGCTTTTGTGCACGAAGCACGTTCTATGAAGACATTGCTAGAATGGAGGAACTAGAAAGGAACTTGGCCTACACAGAGCCCTGACCTCAACCACACTGGGCACATTTGTCTCATACCTCCAGGGTTGGGCTTCAATACCTTCCCTTTGTTCAGTTTACATGTTCTCCATGGGTTTTCTCTAGGTACTGTGGTTTCATCCCCCAGTCAAAAGATTTGCATGGCAGGCTGATTGGCATCTCTACATTTGTCCATATTGGTTGTATTTGTGTGTGAAATTACATGAGCACTATGTCTAAGGTGTCCCCCGGCTTGTGCCCTGAGTCCTCTGGGAAAGGGTCAAAGCTCCATGTGACCCTGCATAGGATAAGCAGTTCAGAAAATGGATGGATCAATGGATGGATGGATGGATGGATGGATGGATGAAAGGAACCAGGCCTCTCCAGGCTACATCAGTGCCTAACTTCATTAATGCTCTTGTGGTTGAATGGACAAATCCCCACAGTCATGGTCTAGGATCTAGTGGAAAGCTCTCTCAGAGGATTAAAGTCTATTATAACAGCAAAGTGGGTGCCACAGAATTTTGGTCATGGTGTTGTTGTCCGTTCATTTCAAGAGATCCTGCAGTTTTCAGTGTTGTACACTATAATAGAAAGTGTCTCATTCATGACTCACCTTGCAGGCAAAATTTCCTCACTTTTCAGTCTCGATGCTCCTGTGACCACTGAAGAGACACTTTATTTTCACTCTGCTGACAAAACTGGCATCTGACCGTTCAAGACAAACACTGATGAGTGGTGTGTGTGTGTATGTGTGCAGATAGTGTTCTTTACCAGTGAGACACATTGCTCTAGGCAACAGTAGTCCCAACTTTTACATTACTGACATCCTTGTTTATGTCCTAGTATCTTTAGGGATACATAGGTGCCTTGAAGCAGTGAGACATCATGCTGTACTATAAGAAGTTCAGAGACTGTAATATGAGCTTTAGAATTCCCTTTTTCAAAACGTTACTTGGTGCCTTGGGGCAATAAGTGGTTAAGGCTCTGGGTAACTGATCAGAAATGAATGAATTCAAGCATTGATATTTCCAAGCTTGAGCAAGGCTTTTATATTCTACGATCAAAGAAAAAGTTAGGTCTCTTTGAAAAAAAAAAAGTTCTGACACCATTCAAAATCAAATGGGTATTTAAGTGCAGTCCCTCATCTCAGAGTCCTGGGTTTCAAACATGGAGGCCATCCATCCATCCGTCCATTTGCCGTACCGCTTATCGTACTCAGGGTTGTGGAGACCTGGAGGCTATCCCAAAGTATTCAAGGGGGACACACAGAGTGGATGGGGTGCAAAGCACAATTACAAAGAATAATTGCACACACATTCACACAACTATTCAAAAGTACCAGAAGAATAAGCCACAGAAGCACGGGGAGAACTTGCAAATGGCTCACTCAGGGCAGAAGCAGAGATTGAAATTGAAATCCAAACCATTCAAAACTGTGTATAACATGCAAATTCAATTCAAGATTGATTTTAGTTTAAACGTAAGGAAGACATTTTATAGGTCAATATGAGAATGATGATTAATGCACCGACTGACCTTTCCGCTTATACTGCAGCCAGCGAGGGAAGGCGGTGAAATTCTAGAGTACTGCATGTCTGGTGTGTTGAACAGGTCAAGTGTAGTTAGATATTTGATTAGCCAACAGTTTGCTTAGGAGTTGATGTACACGGCCGGAACAAAAGAATGGAAGAAACTGTGTGCTTGTATATCCAAATTTGTACATCCAAATTGTGGATGTAAAAAAAGATAAAATAAATAAAAGTCAAGATAATTAATGTCAAATCTTTTTCCACTTTTAATATATTTCGGTAGTAACACAGCTGCCACCACCATGCTTCACCGTCTTGTTTTTGGGTCAAATATATCTTTAGAATTGTGCCCAAAAAGTGCCATCAGACCATAACAGATTTTGCCACATGGTTTGGGGTGATTTAGGAAGGCTTGGATGTCATGAGAACATTCAAGAATTTGTCAACCTACCTCCCAGACATGTGAAGAAAAATAGACTAATCATTATCACATGAAGGGACAGACCGATATTTGCTAGATATAAGGAATGTTGTTTCATTTCACTATGTACTGCGTCAGTTATATATAGTTGAAATGACAAAAAGCTTCTTGACTTGAATCGACTTGACTCGGCTCGACTCGACTTGTTTCTTCTTGTTTCCTCTGTATTGGAGGATATCTTGTTTTGGTAATGTTACTATGGTCGCCCATTTTTTCCACTCTTTGATATCAGTCTTCACAGTTTTTCACGGTTCTTCTAATTTTTCAGAAATTCCCTGTCTTCTGATCGATAGTTTTGAACAAGTGAGATACCATGAATGCTGTTTAAACCATTAGATCTTTATTTGGTGTTTATCAGGATCTCATTGATAATAGTAATTGAATTAAAACGTAATATTGTAATATATCATTAGAGTTTATCTTGGTTTCACAGAAACCTGCTATTTTAATAGGGAAGTGTAGATGGAGGTTATATGTGCAATGGAACTAAACCAAGTTCAAAGTTTGACCCATAAAATCCTTTAAAATATATGTGCAATATAGACCTGTCTTATATTAAATCCACAACCATATGTCCAGCTAACTCTGTAATCCATGTATGAAGAATGGTGTCCTGCTTATAAAACCCGAATTGGGAATCTAATATAACTGAATAGCAACAACTTATCATTCTATTTCCTTTTGCCAAAGTTAAACAATAAAAAAATCTATGAAACGGTGTTTCATTTAAACTGAAATTTAATCAATCTCATTTAAAACATTGAAGCACTATTATATTTGTTAACTAATTAAAAATGAATGTCATGTTTCTAGTGCAAAAGTGTAATTTGGAACGAAAATCCCTTTAAATTAAAAGGAATTCTGTTTTGTTCCAGACAAACTGCCAACAGAAATTGTTTGGAAACAAAAAGGCAACAGATCTATAGTCTGCAAAATGAAAAGTGCAAGTTTAAATATGCATCATTTACATGCTGGCTCTGCATGCTAATTGGAAAAATGTCAACACAACCTGATTTTTGTTTATTGTCTGCTTTTCTAGCCCAGTGTGTAACATGAACCTGTCAGTGCTTTAACACAGCACCTTTTCTCTTTAATGATTTACATCTTCACATGCCAGACCCTCGCTGTGGTGCCCTTCAAGCATCTTTCCCTAATTAATTGACAGTTGTTTAGCTGGATAAACACAACTCTCTATAAATATATCAACTTGTCTAAATACAAAACAAGTGGGAATATTGAGAACGTTTACTGAACATTGAAGGACATGAAATGCAGCAGATAAAAAGTGTAAAAGCAGCCAGTTAACTGTATTGTTGTTGTTTTTTTTGTCCAGCAAGAACAACTTCAACATAAAATCATAAAATCACAGTGTACTCTGAAGTGAATAGAGTCTGGTTTTGGATTTGCAGCAGACCAAGAAGGGATTCAGATATTCTACAAATTCGTAAAATGTCTGCTTTGATTTGATCTTCATGTGAAGTGGGACATGACAAAGACATTTAATATGGGTGTCATGTCCTTCCCTTGCCCAGGATTTTCTGTCATTCTGGCTAACCACTCTCACAGACAACTCCACATAGCACCCATTTCTCTTTAGTATTTAAGCTCTGTTAGACCAGAATGTCTTTGAAAGGCTTTGTGTAAATTCCGAACCTTTTCTTGTGTGTGCTTCTGCTGTTCATCAATTCATCATCTACATGCTTTTGCATCTCTACAACAGATTGTATTTACACTCTTTGACTGTCAACAGCTATTACAGAGGTGACATCTTGGGCCTAAATGAATCTACTGAGGTAAATGCTTAATTTACAGCAACAAATGCATTTTAAAATGAACTGGATGCAGAAAAAGACCTGAATTGTGGCAAACAGCATTGGGGTGATTCAAAATATTCCACATTTTCTTCAGCCATGGTATGATGCTGCTTTCATGTACTGTCAGAATGATCAGACTTCCCACCTCTGGTAATTACGAGTATGTTGTGTTGTCATGCTCTGTTGTTGGAAAGAACATATAACATGGACAGGTTCATTCATATATATTCCTTTTTACCAAACCAGAACAGAGTCTTCTGGGTTAAACACCAGATTTTCAGTAACTTCATAGAGAATGGATGGATGGATGTTGATGGAACAGTTTGCAGTTGAGTGAAGCAACCAAGAGCTCCTGAGGAAGTAGCAGGTCAGTGCAAATTCTGAGTTCACCACAGACCCAATATAATTTCAAGTCTTCATATGATCGCTGATGAAGACCTGGCCTTAAAGCTGGCTGACACAACAATTCCTGTGCAACTTCCTAGTAGGAAACTCGTTGTTCATACTTTACTCGTGCCTCAGGGTGCCTCCATCCATCCTCTACAAAGCTTATCTTTCTGGGAACCTGGTGTTTATCCCAAAATACACAAGGCAGGTTGGCACCCATTCACACACTTAGGACAGTTTAGAGATGACAATCCGCTTACAACACGTGTCTTTGGACTGACGGACAACACCAAAGAACCTGGACTAAACCCCTGAGGCATGAGTAAAATATGAACAGTCTACACATACACAGGATTCATACATAGGATTCATGCCCCCAATCCAGGAAGTGTGAGGAAAACGTGTACTAACCCACAAGCCATCGTAACTCCCAAATGTGACCCAGCCCCATGGTAAACTAATATTTACGATCATTCTGATACTCCATGGCATACTGGAATCACTGGCTGGTTTTCACACCTTCCCACAAAAAACAAATAACTGGAGGCGATGAATTAGATTCCACAACATATCATAGTATAGAGTATTGGCTCATTTTACACAATACATCATAATCCCATAAGATTCTTAGTCTGTGGCCTCAAAATATATATATTTTTATATACTGACCTTTTTTATTTCAGTGGATTTGTAAAATACTGCATACGGTGCAAAAAGTTTTCTCAAACTACACAGAAATGATAGAGATGATTCTCCAGCGTACAAATCTAAGCGTAATGCAAAATCGTGATTCATGCAGCAAAGCATAATTTCACAAGGCTATAAAATTACATTTGCTCCCTAATTAACTCCAAATATTTTTCAACTACTGCTTTATGTTTTTTTTTGTTGAAACCATGAATCTTGGGTTCATACAGTGTTAGAAATAAAGCCTTATCTGGTATCCTAAAGCCACACACAAACACACACACACACCAGCAAATTACAAAACACTGTCATGTCCCTTCATATAGTTAGTCTTAATTACTCTCATTATCCATTATTGTATTTTTGTCTGTAATGATTTGTTCTTATTTGTCTTTGCATTCTTTCTCCCTTGTCCTTGTGTGTTGCGTCTGTCACATCTCTTTCCTTTCCTCTTTAGTCCATGTTTGTGTTGATCTGTGTTTTTTCCCCTCTTGATGTGCCATTACGTCTAAATGAGATCGTCTCTGAAGTCTTAATTATCCTGAATTAAAAAAAAAAAACCCTGAAAGTGTTTAAATGGAATATCCATAATCTTTCAAGTTTGTAAATCTAATTTAAAATTGAAAGTGAGATATGTACTTATGGTGCAGAAGTGGTCTTTAATGAACATTACTATGGTTCCAAATGAAATCCAATCAGGATGATCGTTGTAACGAGAAGACACACAGCTGTGTCTTTTTTTAACATCTATTTGACACCAAAAATATTTATCTCCACTGTGGTTTTTAATTCTAGGTATTTTTAAATGGATTTAAGATATCTGTTTCTGATTACAGTTTTTTTTTTACGATTGCTTACACAGTAACATTTAAAATAACACACAGTTACTAAAACCTTACACTCAAGTAGCAAAACCTCAGCCCAGATCTGCACAACTATAAGCACATTCTCAGCCTCACACTTTTTGCAAAACACTACACACATTGTTTTGCAAAACACTAAACACATTTCTCTACAGTAGACACAGAAATCTAACATAAAGTCACTTCTTTGCCATTTCAAGACACTGCTTTCCAAAACACCACACCTATAACCCAATTCATCAAACATGTCCGTCACATGTACAGACACTTAGGTGCTGAACTATAAACACAACAATCAGGTCTAAGCACTATAAAAAGGCAACAGGTGAGTTTACCTGTCTTCAACAAAAATGGAAGGCAATGTAAGAGGAAGAGTTAGGATGAGAGTGATAGTCCATGGAGGAAGAAGGGTAGAGAGAGAAGAAGAGGGAGAGGAAGAGGTAGACCTGCAGGACGTGGACATATTTACTGTATCAGATGAATTTGGAGCAACCTTGTTTGACCATGTTGTAAACTATGTTTTGACATTGAGAGACTGGACAGAGATCCAAACATCATTGTCCATAGAGATATTTTGAATGTCCTGGGCCAACATGGAAGCAACATCACAACAATATTTACAGTTTTTCTCAATTGCTAAAACACTAAAACCCATTGGCTGAACAATTTTCTCAGTTGCCTGACGTCATTTAGCTAATTGTGCAGTCTGTTGTTAATACCTTACAGTTTTTCTCAATTGCTAAAACACTAAACCCTATTGTCTGAACCAAATGTTCAGTTGCCTGAACCCACTAATTGAATCAATCACTCTTTTGGCAAAACCATAAGCACTTTTCACTTGTTTAGACACAACTTGCCAACACATTTTCATTGTGATGCACCCGTGCTGCATAATGGTGAGCACAGGTGACAAAAGTCAAACACAATTAAAGCACAGGTGTCACCACTTGAACACAACAACTCAAAACTGATCACACTTGTGGCTAATGATGCGAGGGAACATATACAGTAAGCCAGTTCAGAGAGCACTGGTTTGTGAGGCCCTACAATGGATAAAAATCTGAGAGGAAGAGTTCGTGTGAGAGGAGGTCGAGGTGGTCAACGAAGACAAAGAACAGTAATATCTGATGAAATCAGAGCTACTGTGATTGACCATGTTCTTGTCCATGGTATGAGCATGAGGGAGGCTGGACAAAGGGTACAACCAAACATCAGTAGATTCACTGTGTCCACCATTATCCGAAGAATTCGAGAAGAGAACAGTTAATTACCATTTTTTGACATTATAGTACAGTATGTAAATGGTGACAGCAATTACTGTATGACATACTATAGAGCTGGTAAGTCCTGCCCATCCGTAAAACCCCACTGGACCTCTAGATTAAAAAAACGTCAATGCAAGTGAATGTGAGAAAATAATGGTTGGTCTAACTGTTTGTAGGCCTAGTATTCCATGTATTTCTTTGTAACTCCATGTTCTCTTTTTGTAGAATTGAAAGACTGCCACATGGGGGTGGGAGGACAGGTATGTTCTCCCCATACCAAGAGACCCTAATTGTTGATATGGCCCGTGACATTTCTTGTCAATCTAAGAGATATTTTATTTGAGCAGCAGGGTCAAGAGCTAAATGAGAATCCCGTTCCCAACTATGTGATAGTGTGGACAATGTCAGTTTCCACCGAGCTGCCCAGGTAAGGGAATGGTTCATCAATGGGCAGTTTATGAACTTGTACCTCCCTCCATACTCGCCTTTACTGAATATGATTAAGGAGTTTTTCTCCTCTTGGAGATGGAAAGTATATGATAGACAACCTTACACCAGAGTAAATCTGCTGCAAGCCATGGATTTAGCCTGTGGTGATATAGGAGAGGAATCATGTGAGGGCTGGATACGGCACACAAGAGGCTTCTTCCCCCGTTGTCTCAGGAGGGATAATATGATGTCGACAAAGTGCAAAGACAAGAAGCACATTGATAATATATTTACTCCTTTAAGTTTTTGTCCCTTTCAGTATTGTATACTGTAGTACAGCGCATTGTAGGCTGTATAATGTACAATGAACAAATTGTATTGCCCTAAATAAAATGTACTTCTCCCTGAGATCTATGTTTTAAACAATGTGTTTTCTTTTATTTTTGTTGTATTGTTTACTGACTGCTTGATAGTGTATATCATTTTGAACACTTTGTTTATTGTGTGAGAGCAGTGCTTGATTTTGAACATAGGTAACACTTTTTTTTTTGAGTTAAAAGTTTCATTTTGCAAGAGAAGTCAGAGGTTTTGTAAATAGTGCTTAAAGCTGAGGTTTTGTGTTTAATGTTTCAGGAAAATTAGCAAGGTTTCAGAAATTGTGTTTTAGCAATTGAGAAAAACTGTCGCGAAGATCGTGCGGCTCATGCAGAGCTCCGCTGCCGGCCGACGACCTCCACAGAAAGTGCGTCTCAGCGGTGAGCTATGAGAATGACGAGCTACGCCCCTCGACCACGGTGGGTGGCATGATGTCATTCAGCGGTGCTGACAACACCGAGGATTTCTTGTCTCTTCTTGTCAGCCGCCTGGACGTCAGCGACAGTGAGCTTTACGTGATGCCCCGTTCTTTCCGGAGGTCCACGAGGAGCTCACTAAATCATGGCGTGTGCCGTATTCAGCTCGCATCCATTCTGCCCAGACTGCTCTCTCTTCAGTGAACAGAGTGGAGGAGAAGGGCTATGCAAAAGTTACACGGCTTGAGGAAGCTCTCGCAGCGCACCTTTGCCCCCCTCAGCCAGAGCCTTACGGGCTAAGGTGACGCATCCGTTGTAGCCATGCAGAGCCACTTCAACGTTGGCGGTGCATGCTTACATGGGTGATGGACAGGCAGCTTCCGCTTTCCACACGATGGCGGTGCTGCAAGTATATCAGGCGAAGCTGCTTAAAGATATGGATGAGTCCGTTCCTGCGCCAGCAACCTTCAAGAAACTTTGCGGCACTATGGATCTGGCCCTTAGGGCAACAAAGGCAGCTGCACAGGTGATTGGTATCCTATGACCAATCTGGTCATTCTGGAACGACACCTATGCCTGAATCTTACAGAGATCAAAGACTCAGATAGAGCCATTCTCTTGGATTCGCCCATTTCCCCTGCCAACCTGTTCGGACCTGCGGTCGATGGTTTTGCTGAGTACTTTCGCAGGCCATGCACCACTTCCTACTGAGACAGTCAGCGTGTACAACACGCCTCAAGCAGCCGACGCCTCCACAACAACAACCGGCGCCCATGCCTGTCACTGCTCCGCTCCTTCCTGCTCCAGAGCTACAAAGAGAGCCATCTTGCTATCCACTATTCGCAGAAGCGAACCTGACCAAAATGAGAGGAGTAAGAGAGTACAAGGTCCTGCCCTTTGGCCTGTCCCAAGCTCCTCACACATTCACAAAATGTGTTGATGTGGCTCTTTCCCCCCTAAGATGGATGGGAATTCGCATACTGAACTACCTGGATGACTGGTTGATTTTAGCCCAGTTAGCAGAGGAGTCTCGCCGGCTTTTTAAGTTGATGGACAGCCTTTTATGGTGGTCTCAGGAAAACCTCCTATCCCTGAAGGCCTCGCATGTCCCTGGTGTGTGTAATACAGTCGCTCAAATATGGAAAATGTTCGGCAGGGCGGAGACAGATCTATTCGCTTCGGAACTGAATTCCGCATTTCTGTGCGGCTAATATAGGCAGATAGCCCCGACCCGACATGGCGGGCTGAAACACCATTTGTCTGCTTTCATCCACGTTGCCAATTAGGCTTCAGTGATTTCGGGAAATAGGGAAAGAATCCCATAGCGTCAGAGCTGACTCAATGCTCATTCCCATCATCTCAGGGAACCAGGGTTACGTGAGGAACCATTACATTTTTTTACGATTGCTTAAGCACAATTTTAAAAACAAGGCTCATTTTGTCAAAACACTACACACAATTCACAGATCCACACACAAAGAGCAGAACTCCTCAGTTCTTTTGCAAAATGAAACACTTTGTTTAAAACTTTACATTCGTTTAACAAAATCCAACTTTGACACCATCTGAAACACATGGTTCATACATTCTGATTCTGTTTGATTCATTTACACACTGCTGTGCTTAAACACTTGTAACTTTTATACTTTTCTAATGATATAGTCTGCACTAGATTTTTTTTTTGTTAGTGTAAAGCATGACTCCAGTACTGTACATTGATGAAACAGTCCATGGAGGAAGGGGGATAGAGAGAGGAAGAGGGAGAGGAAGCGGTAGACCTGGAGGACGTGGACAAAGAAGGTCGGGACCAAATTTATCAGATGTGATTCGAGCAACCTTATCACATTTTTAGACAGACTTCAAACATTGTCACAGCAGAATAACAAATGGATGCCAAGCAGTTGCGACACTTTGTCTTTCCACCGATCTACTCTTGTCCAAAACTGGTTTTATGATCATCCACAATTTTCACAATTTCCAATACCTCCCACCATATTCTCCCTTCCTCAACCCCATTGAAGAGTTTTTTTTTCTTCATGGCGATGGAAGGTTTATGATCTCCAGCCCTATGTCAGGATATGCCTCATTCAAGCTATGGAGGAGGCCTGTGACCTAATTGATGCAGGGTTTGTGCAAGGCTGGATTCAACATTCAAGAAGATTCCTCCCTCGCTGTGTTGTGAGAGAAGACATCACCTGTGATGTGGATGAATTGCTATGGCCAGATCCAGCTAGGTGAAGATGCTTAGGATGTTTTTTCTTTCTTTCTTTCTTCTTTCTAAACTTTAAACTTATGCTTTTGTTTAGTCTCCACATGTTTTTGTTTGTGAACTATATTGTATTTCAAATATATTCTGATTTTCACTGCAAAATGAAACCTTTGGAAAAGCATGGATGTATTGAATGATTTTACAATGTGGAGAGATAAAAATTTTCATCAATGTACAGTACTGGTGTCGAGATTTTTTTTTCTATATTCATGTACTTCACAAAAAAATAACCCAGACTATATCATTAGAAAAGTATAAAAGTTACAAGTGTTTAAGATTGATCATAGCAGTGTGTAAATGAATCAAACAGAATCAGAATGTATGAACCATGTGTGTTTCATATGGTGTCAAAGTTGGATTTTGTTAAATTAATGTAAAGTTTTAAATGAAGTGTTTCATTTTGCAAAAGAACTGAGGAGTTTATCACATGAGACTTAATCCTAGCAATAATGAGTTTGTGATTCTTCCCTGTATCAGGATATTGTGATTTTGGAAACTGTCATTGTACACAATCTTGGAGTAATCAGGGACAACCAAGTATCTTACTTACTTCACATGATGGACAGTAATATCTGGATCATCACATGTTGTTCATTTCCTTGTCATTTCAAGACTTCACTACTGAATGATGCCACTAGGAAGATTATATTTGCATGCCATCCCACATCGGTAACTGATCCAGAACTTGTTTTCAACTTAGCCCAAGTTCTCTCACACAACCCCATTGCTATGCTCCCTCCACTGACTTCATGCAGCTACCTGCATCAGATTTAAAATACTGATGCTTGCTTACCAAGCCAAAAATGGACCAGCACCCACCTACCTTAAAGCACTTATCACACGTTGCTGTGCACCAGGCTCCCTCCGATCCTCCAGCATTGCTTGATTTCACCCATCATTGCTCAGGATACATGGTAGATATTTATCAAGGCAGTTCATTTTCCTGGTAACTATGTGGTGTAAATAACTTGCCTTGGCTATCTAAACATCTGATTCACTCGCTGTCTTCAAATAACAAGTAAAGATTCTTCTCTTCACTAAATATTTAAATAGGTTTATTATTATTATAATTATTATTATTATTGTTGTTGTTGTTGTTGTTGTTATAATTATTATTATTATTATTATTTTATTATTTATTTTAGCTTAGTTTATTTATTATTTATTTAGATTAATTTTTTGATGTGTATAAACCTCAAGGTTAACTAGTGAAGCAGTAAGAAAGATGCACTAGGGATCCGCCAAATGGCATAAATGTAAATCAAACACCTCTAATTTAACAAAACCACTTAGTGCTAGATGTAACTACTAAATAGAAAAAAAATCTTAACAAAAAATTGCTCTTCTAGATACAAGCTAGTGAGGGACAGAAATGTTTTACCTGAGGCTTCATTTATATTGCATAATTTATTATAGCCTTTTCCTCTTCTCCCATGTGTAGATACAATAAGCTGCATGTTGATATATTGGTCTCTGTAAGCCACTAAAATTGTCCTTGCCTGAGGCCTTATAAATTCTGCATTCTTTATTTCCTCTATGTTGAAAATGATTTCAGTATTTGTTTAATTAGACTAAAAGGCATTTCCCCCTAAGCACCATCCCTATTTGTTACCATCATGGCTGTGATATTTCTTTTTGTCATATTCCACATCTAATTCTGTAATGAAGTAGTACACAACAATATAGTTTTAACCTTGGTGGGCAAAAGAATCCACAGCCAGTGGAAAACCAGACTGAAAATGACATTATTGGTATTTGTTGAGTAAAGTTTGTTGAGACACTTCATCCAGTAAAAGAATTGATGTATTACTTTGTCAAAACAGTTTTTGAGGGAGTCAAGTCAGATGTTGTCAAAAGCGGATCAAATTTGGCTCAGTGGGAAAACTGGAACTATACATACTGGTGTCTGACTTCCATTCTCAGTGAAATCAAATGAGTGAGACATGACAGAGCACCATTAGTTCTTGAAAATAAATTTAATTTGAAGCTCAGCAACAGTGAGAATTAAGGGATGAGTGTGCAAGAGAAAGAAGCTTTATTGGATCATCACCAGTTTCAAATGGAGATCAAAGGTTTTCATTCCTAAATCAGCCTTCTGATGTTACCATTCCTGCAAATATGTGTGAATGTATATGTGCTTGCATATTTGTCTGTGACCAAGGTCAAGCCATGTCAATTAATTGATGCTATAAAACAGAAACGATTGTCAGCACAAGTTAACTAAGAAATGCCTATACAGTGCTTCAGGGCCTGTGAGACATGCTGAAGGGTAGTTCATAACTATGCTGCAGCTACACTAGGTAAAATTAAAGTTCAGCACCTGACCAGTACTGCCTGACTGATCTTTCTGCACATTTGAAATGAATTTCACTCATTTTAAAATAGACCTACAAAAGAGCTGTAAACTGGTTCAACTAGTTGCTGTCATACCAGAACACTTCTGAATTCTCTATTCTATGTGTAATATTGATTCATTTTCTTAAAAGAAATTACAGCTTTATGTTAATTTGCCCATGTTGATATTTCTATAGTAAACATGGGTTTACAGGGTGGATGCTTACACAAGTCTAATTAATGTGTTATTCAACATAGTATAGTCTATTATTAGCATATTAGTATGTTGCAGCTTTTTGTTAGGAGATATTTATTCATTAATTGCAAGAGTCACCTATCAGTAACAAGTGAAACTATAACTTAAAAGTTTTCTGCACCATGAAACATTTTGTTTTTTAACTGCATTTGTGACTGATGCATTAGATTGTTAAAGAAATTGCTTTAGTTCATCTCCTTCATATATCAGTAGGGTTATACTAATTGTAAATTTCTTATGTTCATGCATTGGTGGGTATTACCCCACTCTGTACTTGGTGCTTTAATTAAAAGTGTACTTCCATGCACAGTTAACTGACAACACTTGGCAGAAATTACCTTAAAATATTTAACTTTCAAATGATTTTTAACTTCACAAATTTATACAGATATAGTTAAGCTATTTTTGGAGCATTAGCTATAAGATTATATTAAACAATGACTCATGTAGCGCAGGCATGTATGTGTTTTGGAATTCTAAATGGATCCCAAGTGAACATATAATGCACAACATTGAGGCAATAAGCCATTAGTTGATACCCTTTGTAGTATAAAGCCATTTGGAATTCAGGAAGTTATTATTCCTGCTCTCAGTCTACAGCATGCTATAATACTGCACTGACATTTCTGTTGGAATTACATATTTTTACATTTTATTTTTTATTTTTTCAAGTTATCCATGTGCCTGAACAAAACTTCTTTCGCATGATCATTATAAGTAGGTAATTCTTGTTAGTGCAATATCTCAGAATGAGTATATCACAACTCATGCAAAATTTAGACTTTTTGAATTTCTTCCACCATATGAACGGATTACATTTTGCGACTGATGCAAACATAGGCAAGGTATTTGAATAAAAAAAAAAAAAATGAATAGTAAAAATAGCTAAACTAGTTGTTTGTTCTTATTAGTTTGTTGTTGACTTATAGCAACAAATATATTTTCAAAAGATTTAATTTTGTGTTTGATTAAATACTTAGAAATACATATAAAATAAATAATATATTGTCAGGTTCTTAGCATTGCTGGGTGATATGAATGGATATAATCTTTGATAATTACTTAACTTATTTACTGTGGGCAAGCTAGTTGAACATTCATGCTGAGGTTCTGGAGGATGCTACAGACTTTTAGGCAGGATTTGTTATTAATAATAATAATAATAATAATAATAATAATACACATCTGATATGCTGCGTATGATTCCAGGGCCTCCATGTAAACAGTGTGTGGTCCTGTCCATATAAGATGCCAGCTATAATATATTTGCATTTGTGTGTGTGTGTGTGTGTGTGTGTGTGTGTGTGCGTAACATATAGATAAACTGCAGTTTGTTGTACACTGGCTTAATTACACTGTCATGTGTAATTAGCCCCTGTCCATTCCATTTTTAACAGTAGCACCAAACATAAAACCTGCTGCATAACACATACATACAAATATTTATGAAATATTTATAAAACCTATAACAAAACATGCACTTTCCACATGCAAGCTAATATAACCATAACACAATAATAACAACAACACAACAACTTCTCTCTCTTTTCAGTCCCTAAATAGCACGCCTACTGTTTTCTTTTCTAGTAAATGTGGTCTAATGATTTTAATCTCTTCCAAATACACATCTGATTTTACAAGGAGATATGGCATATTCTGTTGAAACATATTCATTGCTTGCTTGAGTTTATTTGTGCCCACATATGGATACTTTAAAACAATTTAAGCAATCAAGAAATATGCTTCAGCAAAATGTACTTGCATTGGTCCATCTCCATATTATACTCTGTCAATTGGAAGACGAAAATAGTGCACAAGAGCTCAATATCTCATACTGAGTAAATGTACTGTGCTATTCAGGCATATACAAATACAGCATTTAATAAATTCACAAAGTAATAATTTGATTTTATCAATATCCAAATATATATGTAAAGAATCATGCAAACACAAAGGTTATTGCATTATTTGAATTAAAATGTATTCATAGTAAATATAATTCGATTATTTTAATAAATTTTATTTAATAAGATTGAATATTGCATGCAACATACTGTATATTATTTTAGATATTATTTCACTTCTGGCAAGTGTTTCTGCACTTTTTGTCCCATTTTTCGAAAAGTAATGGAAGCAGTTGCATGATTACTCCTAGCTTATACACTATTGACGGACTGTATATTTTTAATTCACACTCTTCACTGTCACCCAAATGAGGATACGTTCCCTTTTGAATCTGGTTCCTCTCAAGGTTTCTTCCTTTTCCATCTAGGGTATTTTTTCCTTGCCACTGTCGCCACAGTCAACTCAGGCTTGCTTGATGTGGATAAATACGGAGAAATTTGACGCAGGAGGAGAAACTGACTTGGTCTCAGACATACTTTAAAAATCCATTTTCAAGGTGAACTTCTCCAGAAAAGCTAGACATAGTGAATAGAGGTCGGCTGACCCCAAAGCTCCAGGTGATGTATGTGGCACAGTTGCAGTTGTAGTGTAGAGGTTTGGAGTTAACTCGCATTTCTTGCATTAGTAAAAAAGGTATTCACCCTTAATATGTGAAATGCCTCTATCTCTGTAAGGCCACGCCATGTTATATTGCGTTTTTGAATAGTATTGATGATTTCTATAACTGTGACGTGATAGTGGTGGTACTGAAGGCCCAGGTAGTAAATGCATGGCCTGCCACTGTGTTCCAACATGACTGTGCACCACGGCACAAAAGGTCCATGAAGACATGGTGTGGAGGAACTTAGCTGGCCTTCAGAGAGTCCTGACCTTGACCTAATAGAACACTTTGGGATGAATTAGAGAAGAGACTGTGAGCCAGGCCTTCTCATTCAACATCAGTGCCTGACCTCACATATGTGCTTCAAGAGGAATGGTCAAAATTCCCATAAATATACTCCTAAGCCTTGTGGAAAGCCTTCCCAGAAGAGTTTAAGCTGTTAAAGCTGCAAAGTGTGGGCCAACTCCATATTAAACCTTATGGATTAAACCTTGTCATTAAAGTTTATGTGCATGTACTATAAAGGCAGACGTCTCAAAAATGTTGGCAATACAGTGTATTTTAAAATCTCTATATTTATGAATAAATGCACCAGCTGTACCTAAGCTATTTGACACCCTAGGCAAAAATCTCAATTTCTAAAGCTATCTCCCCACCATCCAAAACCTTGCTGTTCTTTTTATAGTTCTGACCCACCCTGGTGGGTCTACTCCTACTCCTACACTGACCCACCCTGTGTGTTCTT
>JAOTRN010000017.1:5730289-5744219 GCA_028566695.1 Bagroides melapterus
AGCCATTACTCTCTACTGCTAAAGATGGACGGAGGCTTCTAGCCTGTTCTAGGTCTGGGATTGTTGAACCGCTCGCTTGTGAGCAGACCGTTCAGAATGCAGACATTGAGACACGTCCGGTCTCAGTTCCGTCCAGGGGGCTGTTTCGTGTCGGTGGATCTGCAAGATGCATTCTCTCAGATCCCAATGACTCCCATGCACAAACCTTTTTTGAGGTTAGCATTCGGAGGTGTAGCCTACCAATACAGGATTCTAATCTTCAGAATATCTCCAGCTCCCCACACACTCACGGAGTGTGTCGGTGCGGTTCTCTCCTTCTTGAGACAGAGGAAGATCCGCATACTGTGCTACCTAGACAACTGGTCGCTGCTAGCCCAGTCGAAAGGATAGCTGTGCAGTCACATGGAGCTACTGATGGGTCACCTGCATTGCCAGGTCAGAGAAGTTGTTTGTGGGGTGTTGTTGGTCGCTCCTGTATGGCTGACCATGCCCTGCTTCCCCGGGCTGGTTCAGGTGATGATCGTGCCCCTGGTTTACCACCCGTGGCCAGTACTATGGAGGCTTCATGTCTGGCCCCTGAATGGGACCATATGGATCTCCCTCCAGAGGTCTTAACCACTATTTCAGAGGCAAGAGCACCTACTACCAGGCAGCTCTATGCTCGGAAATGGTCTATTTTTCAGAGCTGGTGTAGGGCCAAGGATATAGTCCCTCACAGCTGTGATATAGCTCCTGTGCTTGTCTTTCTTCAGGAGTTGTTACAGAAGGGTAGAACTCCTTCTACTCTTAAAGTTTACGTGGCGGCAATCGTGGCGAATCATGCACCGATTGCGAGCCAATCTCTGGGGAGGCATGCCCTAATAGTTCAGTTTCTGAGGGGTGCCAGAAGACTAAACCCCTCGAGGCCTCAGTCGGTTCCCCCTTGGGACCTAGCTTTGGTCCTGCAGGGACTTAAAAGTCCTCCATTTGAGCCTTTGGAGTCAGTTAGTCTCAGGGTTCTTTCACTTAAAGTCACCTTACTGTTGGCTTTGGCTTCAGTAAAGAGAGTGGGCAATTTACAAGCCTTTTCTGTGGACTCGGCGTGTTTGGAGTTTGGACCTAATGACAGCACAGTAGTCCTTAGGCCAAGACAGGGTTACGTGCCCAAGGTGCTGTCCACACCTTTTAGGCTTCAGGTGGTATCATTTGTGGCGCTCCCTCCGGAGGAAGGGCAGCAGCCCCCGAACCCACTCTGCCCTGTACGGGCTTTGAGAGTGTATTTGGAGCGTTCTGCACTGTTCCGGCGCTCAGAACAGCTTCTTATTGGTTTTGGTGGCCGGGCCAAAGGTCTTCCGATCACAAAACAACGAATCTCTAGGTGGATAGTGGATGCGGTGTTTCTTGCCTATAGGAGAATGAACACTCTGTGCCACCTGGGGGTGAAGGCCCACTCCACACGGAGCATAGCTTCCTCATGGGCGTGGTCTAGTGGTGTCTCCATCGCTGATATTTGTGGGGTTGTGGGATGGTCCTCCCCGTCCACATTTGTTCGATTCTATAACCTGGATGTTCCGAACATTCAGACCTCTGTTCTGTCAGCCCAGATGACCGAGCTTTGGTCATCCTGCATCCAGAGTATTACTCTGCCTGCCCCAGCGCGTGCAGCATGGCGTTGCACATATTCATTCCCATAGCGTCAGATGCTGACGCAATGCAAGAGCACATCTCGAAAGGGAACGATATGGTTACTCACGTAACCCTGGTTTCCTGAGATGATGGGAACGAGCATTGCGTCGTTGGCCATGCTTCAGTGCCCCTGACGACCAATGTTCGTGCTTCAGTCGAAGTGCTGGTGAAGTATAGCGTTTCAGCGGGGCTTATATAGGCAGAGAGCCCCGCCCCAACATGGCGGGCTGAAACGCCATTTGTCCGCTTACTACCGCGGACGTTACCAATAAGGCTTCAGTGATTCAGGGAAGTAGGGAAAAATTCCCATAGCGTCAGACGCTGACGCAATGCTCGTTCACATCATCTCAGGAAACCAGGGTTACGTGAGTAACCATATCATTAAAGACAGTAAAGTTGTGCGATACCTGTTGTGGGGATGTGCCAGAGGTGGAGAAATTAGGTCAGAGATTGTTTCCAATCTGTGTTGTATATGTACTGTAAGGAATATTTTTTTCATTGCTTAACACTTACCATAGATAAAAAGCTCACTGAAGAAAAAAACAAACAAACAAAAAAACAACAATATGCCAGAACAAGTTCACACTGAGATATGTGTCAACCAGTGGATGCAGTAGAAAGCACACAAACAGTGGTATGCTCAATCCAGTCTTCCATATCTTTCAAAACTGTCACTGTCTTTTAAAGTAACTACAATAAAAGAATGTCCAAAAATGGGAGAAAGAAAGAATTGAATATTAGATCACTGTCATTCAAACCATTCAACTGGCAAGAACCAGTTGCTGAAGATAGGCCTTTAAAAATGACATTTCTCCAGGACTACTGTCATTAATGGTGGATTTGGTCTGGATGAAGTGATACCTGTACTCAGGCCAGTTTAAAATAGAGAGCACTGCTATAGAAACATGTGAACAGCTTAGAGAGATGCATTTGACCAGGCATACTGCCTTATTTGATTGCATATTCTATGTATTTTCAGCCCCAAACTGTCATACAACTGTATTTTATAGTGTATTAATGGCAGCTTAGTAACAGCAGAACTATTGTGCATTGTGTCTGTGATGTACAAAAGATCACAGGACTATTGTCAGAAGATTGACATTATTGGGAGACTTCACCTTGATCTCTTCCTATGCCTTGCATCTTTACAGGCAACTGCAGGATCCAATTTTCTCCAAATGTCATATTTTATTGCCAGGGCAACTGAACATGCCATATCAATGTGTCTCTTTCCTTTCTTTCCCATTGAGCTCTACACAAGAAGATTGCCACAGTCTGTACCAATTAGAAGATTTCTGGTCAAGGTCATCTCTTCTTTTTAAATTCCAAATGTAGAAATTGTATGAAGTGTGCCCAATTCACTTATATGTTAAGGAAAATAATTTGTGTCTTTAGATAAAGTCACATTCGCCTGCCTCAGTTTAGTCATGAAATTGACTTTTCCCTTCAGTTCAAATTCCTTTTACATGATCTGTTACTTTACTGACTTGATAAAGAAAATTATGACTCCAGTTGCATCAAGAAGTTTTCATACGACACATAGGGGAACAAATATTGTAACATGTCAGTGTCAGTGCATTGGTTTGGCAGATCTGTGTCTGTGTTGTCATCTTTTATTCCTACAGTTAACATATTGTATCGTCAGGCTACTGAATACATAAACATACTATTAAAACACCATTTACACCATATAATAATTCACTTCTCTATTCGCCTGTCTTTTTTAGTATATTCAATTACCTCATTCTTGCTTTATGTCTCTCCCTCCAGAGATCACTCCAAATGTATGCTTTTTTGTTGCTGTTTTATGCTCTCTATCTCTCTCTCTCTCTCTCTCTCTTACTCACTCATTCACTCCCTCCAATGATTAATACTGTCATTGAAAAAAAGGAAAAAATGGATTGTCTACACAATGGACATAGTTTAAATGCATATTTCACACAAACTCTTGTAGACTGCTTGTATATAGTGAACTGCACTATCTAGATTACATTAAATAAAATAAAAGTACACATGAGCACAGAGTCAGATCAGATGCATTTTAAGAGAAAACTGGTCTAGTGCATTTCCTCTGTTCTAATAGAGGTGTATAGGGAACCTATCAGGTAGGATAGCTATTAAGTTTCTGCACAAATAAATACTGGGATCAATCCCAGGAGAGACTGTGAGTTCAGGCAAGAAAAGCAAATACAGTTCCTTGATTTTTTGTTATGTGAAAGAACACAGCATTCAGGAAGGTTTGCAGACTAGAGTGGGTCATGTGGGAAAGCAACCGATTTTAAATCAACACAGAATAAAGCACAAGCTTACTCCTTGGTATAGTTGTGATTCTGTCACTCATAACAAAAACATGAATAATCTCGATAAATATCAATGTTATAACATCGGTTTCTTATGAATCTCAAACTTCTGGAGACTGTGCCACTTCCTAATACTTCTAGAACAGAAATATGTGCTGGGGTAATGCTAATACCTACAGTCATTCAGTCAAGTTCAACATAGATATTAAGAAGCCTGGATGTCTCAAAATGTGTAAATAAGACAGGTTAAGTTGCAGGTAATAAATGAAATACTTTGCAGATTTTAGTTATAAAATATTTTTTACTTTGTCATACTAATCTTCTGAAGTTTAAGAGTGAAAATATTATGCTTATTAGCTTCTATAGCTCTGTGTTATATGTCCTTTACTGTCATCCTTAAAAGATCCAATGATCTGCCCATGAACAAAAAAGTGGTAATGGGTGCAATGGTTATCTTATTAACATTTCAACTCTGCCTGTGAACAGTAAATCTATTACTAAATTTCTATACAATCTGTCTTGGCTGCCCTTGCTTCTGAATACTGAGCACCTTACCAATTAAATCAGTCTTGCCACTGCTGCAGAAGCTGTGATCAAGCTGGGTTTGATGCACATTTGATAGTGATGTGCACAGCAATAAAGAGGGGATAAAAGGATTCTAAATCAAGCGTAAAATTGCAGATGGTGGCCCAGTCTTCTTCAGCAGAGGCAGTAAATGACTGTCAACATTGCAGTCCATATCCACTTGACCCAAGGCATACATCATTACGTTACCAATGAGATGTAACTCAAACTCCCTTTGAAGATTTTTTTCCCCCATTTGATTTTGACTAAAGCCACCTTGTTCATTTAGTTAGACAGATCTCATTTTGGTGTCCCTGCATTAACTGTACACCTAATTGCAAACCAGGAGCAAGTCATTAGCTCCAAACATGGAGCAGATGAACTTTAATGTACCAAGAAAATAACCATTTTTCTGCTCAGGGCCATTTCTGAATATTTCAGGTACCCTAGGCATCAATGTACAATTATCATATTATATTTTAAATACCAATCATTTTATTTTATATGTAGGAATGATTGGAATTAATGCTTCATTATCTTAGATAAAAATAAGATAAAAAAAAAATAAATGTACCAGTAAAACTTATTTTTATTGCTGATGACACACGAAAAAACTTAAGGCCCCTGGATAATGATCATTACACAGTTAGGTTGCTTAGCATCTTGAATGGTTCAGGAAAACGTAACCCTGGTTGAGATGATGGGAACGAGCATTGCGTCAGTCTCTGATGCTATGGGAATCCCTTCCCTACTTCCCTGAATCACTGAAGCCTTATTGGTAACATCTGCGGTATTAAGCGGACAAATGGCATTTCAGCCTGCCATGTTAGGCGGGGATCACTGCCTATATAAGCCCTGCTGAAACGCTGTACTTCACCAGCTCTTTGACTGAAGCGCGAACAATGGTCATCAGGGGCGCTGAAGCATGGCCGACGACGCAATGTTCGTTCCCATCATCTCAGGGAACCAGGGTTACGTGAGTAACCGTTACGTTCCCTTTCAAGATGTGCTCTCGCATTGCGTCAGTCTCTGACGCTATGGGAACGGATATGTGCAACGCCATGCTGCATGCGCTGGGGCAGGCAGAGCCATACTCTGGATGCAGGACGACCAAAGCTCAGGAAGCCGGAGCCTACTTGGTCATCTGGGCTGACAGAACGTAGGTCTGAAGGTTTGGAACATCCAGGTTATAGAATCGAACAAATGTGGACGGGGAGGACCATCCCGCCACCCCACAAATGTCAGCGATGGAGACATCACACTATGCTCCGTGTTGAGTGGGCCTTCACTCCCAAGGGGCACGGAGTGTTCATTGACCTATAGGCCAGAACCACCGCATCAACTATCCTCTTAGAGATTAGTTGTTTTGTGATCGGGAGACCTTTGGCCCGGCCACCAAAACCAACGAAAAGCTGCGTAGAGCGTCGGAACGGTTCAGAACGCTACAAATACACTCTCAAAGCCTGTACGGGGCAGAGTGGGTTCGGGGGTTGCTGCCCTTCCTCCGGAGGCAGAGCCAAGAAGGGTACTGACTCGGAGCCAGACTTACCCCTATCTTGCAGCAGTTTAGCTTGATACACCTGCAGCACCGCCATCGCGTGAAGAGCATGTGCCATGAGCCTTGAGGCGGTTCTACACTGCCTCAATGGATGAGTTATTTTAGCCTTAAAAGCAGAGGGCGGACATAAGTGCACCATGACAGCTACATCCATTGGTGGACTTTTTATGTATCCCTTCTCCTCTATGGGCGCTGAATATAACGCCTGCCACGACTTAGTCAACTCATCGTGGACCTCCGGGAAGAACGGGGCTTCGCACAATCGCTGTGACAACCACTCACTGAGTCCGCTCGGAGGTGGCTCATCCAGAATCGTCCACCCGGAGCCCAAGCTTCTCTACTGCTCTAGTGAGCACACACCATGTCCGTGTCCATGGGTTGTGACGGCGTAGATGCTGCTCCCACTATTGATGGGGGCTCTAAGACACCTTCAGAAGCCGCCCAATCATCACGCTCTGAGGTGGCCGGAGACACAGAATACTCGCTGCCATCGAGGGGCGTAGGCCGTCATAAATTCTGCAATCACAATATGCGCTGGATAACAGCAGGAAAACCAGCGTGTAGCGTGGCTTAGCCTAGCTGCTATGGTTCATCCACGGAGCATATTCACTGTTGAGATCAGCAGACAGGAACAGTGTCGTGCAGCAAGCCGCACAATCTCAGCGACGTTATCTCAACGCCGCTAATTTGCCTTTTTATTTTTTTTTTGTGAGGTGAAACGTCACAGAAAAAATGTAAATCAGATCATGCACTGGATAGCCGCAGGGAAGACGGCACGTAGCGTAGCTTAGCCGCTGCGGCCCAACCACAGTATTCACTGTTGAGATCAGCGGCCGGTAACACTGTGAGCCGCACGATCTCATCGACGTTGTCTCAACGCCGCTAATTTGCTCTTTCTGTGAGGCGAAATATCGCAGAAAAATTGCAATTACAACAATTATCCTAGCTTAGCCGCTATCGCTGCAGTCCAACCACGGAGCACATTTACTGTAGGGATCAGCGGGTGGCAACGGTGCCGTAAGCGAGCCGCAGGATCTTAGCAATGTTATATCAACGCCGCTTAGTTTGCTCTTTTTTTGTAATCAAAGCGTAGGTTAGCCTAGCCCGGCTTAGCTTAGCTTAGCCGCTGTCTCACCCCGTCTCTTCGCTGTGAAGGCTTCTTCTACGGCCGTGACGGCTTCTTCTGTTCCTCGTGGGCAGCGAGTAGTTCATGCTGAAGAGAAGAATGGTGAAGTACAGCGTTTCAGCGGGGCTTATATAGGCAGAGAGCCCCGACTAACATGGCGGGCTGAAATGCCATTTGTCCGCTTACTACCGCAGACGTTACCAATAAGGCTTCAGTGATACGGGGAAGTAGGGAAGGGATTCCCATAGTGTCAGAGAGTGACGCAATGCGAGAGCACATCTCGAAAGGGAATCATTTCTTCATTGGTTGTGATAGTGATTGCAATAATAATAAAAAAAAAATACTGTTGTCCAAACTAGTAGCAACAACTTTTATTAACAACTCTTTGAATCTCAACTCCATACTTCTCCATAAATGTGCCTGCTTTACCTACTCAACAGAAGTTTAAACGTACATTTGACAATCATAGCGAAATTACTCCAAAGCTCCCCTTCTTTAAATTAGAATAGGTAACTAAAAATCAAAAAGATATGACTATTATTTTTATAGTTTCTCCTAGCTAACAACGAGGCTTTTTTGTCTGAAACAAAAACCCAAGACTAAAGGTCTCCTTTTAAGTTAACAAAAGGCTTTTTGCAAAGTTAATGATTCATGCAAATTTATTCAAATATGCTATCAAGTTTACTTGTTGTGGTTTCACTTTATTTCTACAAGCATTCTAATAAAGTGTTATCACAGCTTTGGACTCAGTAAACCATTTCATTCTACATAGTTTAACAGGCCAGTTTTACCTATTACCTATCTCATTTCAGATAGAAACTAAATGTCCAACAATTTGTGCTAGTGTGCGACAATAAAAGAAGAAAAAATTTGCAGAGCTTTATATGACACAGTTTGACACACTCAAAGCATCTACATTTCCCTGGGATATATTATTTTTAGGGATTTGTGCAACTCCAAAACAAAGTAAAAAGGAAAAAACTACATCACAGAAAAGTGATGTGAATGAAATTCATATTCAAATATTTTAGTTAGCTTCCAAGGTGAGTGAAAAGCAACAAGAATCTGAAGAATAATTGAAGAGGTAAGTGTGGAATTCCAAGTAACTGATATTTTAAGATACTTATATAAGAGGTGTCAAGAGGTGTAGAGGAAGGCGAAAGAGGAGATATATGGATGTGTTAAAAGAGGACATGAAGTTTATTGGTGCAAGAGTAGATGATGCCGAGGATAGAGTTAGGTGAAAACTGGGTGATTCACTGTGGCGACCCCTAACGGGAACAGCCGAAAGTGGAAGAAGATGTAAGTGGTGTCAAGAACTATTTATAGGACAAAAACAAATACGTACCACCACCCTTGTCGGTTTTTCTAGAGTGAGAGAAGGCACAGAGAGGAACGGTCTGTGTAACAGAATTTCCTTACATGCTTCAAGTCATGTCAAGTCATTAGTGAATGATGGAAAATGAGGAGTGTGAAGGGAAGTCAAAATCCAGATCAAGTCAGCTTTCTGTACATCAGACTGGCAGATTCAGGGACCTACCACCACTGTTTGGGACTATTTCAATAGTGGAGGCTAGTTGAGGTTGCTGGTAGTCCAGCCTCTGCATTGTGGAGGATACCTGTGATATGTAAAACAGAGACTGGGGTGAGGCCCAATAATAATAATTATTATTATAATACCAGCCAAAAGTAAATGAATTTAATTCAGTAAGTAAATTCATTTATTCCTTCATCTTCAGTATATAACAATATTTGCTTTTCAAGGTTAAGGTAATACTCAGCCAGGTAGTGTTGCAAAGGGATTTTCTCTAATTATGATTTTATATTACAGTATAAAAAACTGTACTATAAAAAATATGATCATTTGGAAGCACATGGCACCAAATGTTTTGATCTAAACATTTGTGGGAAGGGAGCTTGGCAACAATCACTTTCCTTCCACTGAGTATAAGAATAAAACATCTAATTTAAGATTTTTATAAGCAGAATAGAAATCTTCTCTTAATTGAAGCAGTGATCTACTATCAACTGAAGCAATGACATGGACATGCTCTCAGCATATCAACATAAGACCAGCCCAAAATGTACAATATGAAGGAACCGTAAACCAATTGTGTCTGCACCACTTATGCAGCTAATTAACAATTTAGTAATAGATAAACTAATACAGCATTAGAATTAACAATGAAGACAAAGCATGTAGTACTAGACTTAAAAAAAAAAAAATTATTACATCATGTAAAGCCCCCTTTAGTGTTGATTATGGTTTTTGTAAGTGGTTTCCAGTTATTTTGTTTTGTTTTGATTACCATTTCAGTTACATTGGCTCATGCTGAAGTCTTATTGTGCTTAGCCTTTCCTTTTTGGATGTATTTCTTATCCCTGTATTAACCTGTATTTTGCTAGTTCCATGTTTGCCTTGTCCCTAATTTGACTTGCTGATTTTCTGATCTTTACTGATTACGGATTTCCCTGTGGTGACCCTGAATACCCGTGATTTGACCTATGCCAGTAGTGTGTCCAATCTTATCTGGAAAGGGCCGGTGTGGGTGTAGGTTTTCATTCAAACCTGACCCCTGACCTATGCTTTAACTGTGACTATGATTTTTCGATGTCCTGAAAAACCACAATCATCTCACACAATTGCACCCTACCTCTTCACCCCCACCACACATTAAAGAAGACTTAGCCACCTAAGGAAGGTGCTGAGAAATGTGCCGAAAATGGTCTGGTAAGCTATGCCCCCTCTCTCTATGGCACTGAATGGCTCCATTAGCTTCCTGTGCCCATTCAATATTCCAGTAGCATTTGATTCAGCTGAACAAATTCCTTCTGCAGTACTAGCTGTATTTCTGCTATATGGAGGAGCCTCAGTCTAACCAGAGATAGCAAGCGAGGTTTGTGTTATCATGGCTTAATGTTCGCCGGTGAGCAGAAATGTTTTTCAATTGTGAACACCCTGGCCATAGCAAAGTTCTCTAGCTTCCTGTAAAAAGTGTCCCTACTCAGTGGAGAAGAGTTTCCCCTGTACTTTTGGATTCAATCTGTTATTTATCTGAACCTTTTCAAAGAAAATGAAAAATTGGCATCCATAAAGATGAAGCAGTTCCCCATTGCATTAAATACAAGATTATTTTAGGGTGCCACTTCAGATTTTGGTTCTAAAACAAGAAGAGGGCTGCATATCTTCAAAAGACCTGTCTGTGAAAAATGAGAAATGTCACTTTCGACATACTAATGTAATGTACCCAGTCAAAAATCAGTAGCTCTTAACTTTTGACCCCTGACTTTGAATCGAGTTACCAGAAGAATCTGAGCTCCCACTAACAATAATGAAAGAAGAAATAAAAGAAATAAGAAAAAAGAAATAGTCATCAGTCCATACAGGGAATCTGGTTAAAAGTGTAAGCACTTCTTGCTCAAAGAGGACTGAAGAATGAGTGAGTCATCAAAGTCCCTCTGTTGCGTAGCCTTTTGATAACACATCTTAATGTTGCTAATAGTTACTGGAATCTTTAAAAAAAAATTCAGATTAGCATTTTCCAAATGCAACAATGCTAGTGCTCTATTTTATCCTATCACATTTTAGCAATCCTAGCAATTTACATAGACTGCTAAAAGCAAACTCTGTTGGCCCACCTCAGTATGGTATTTTACTTGTAAGCATTTTAGGAGCCCCAATAATTACACTATAATAATGAATTTGAACACACTAATGATGGTACCCTTAGTTTGTGTCCTAGGGAACCAGTATTGATGTATTCAAGGATAGCGACTTCAAAGTACATTGCACTTTTGCACCATCGCACTTACACTTTTGTACATCGCTCTGGATAAGGGCATAAATATATATGTAATGGCCCAGCTTTGAGCATACATTAGCTTTTTCTTATCAAATGATCTATACATTTTACAGAATTTAATTTTTTCATTAATGTATTTTACATTCCTTGTTAATGTATTTGTTTTTTTGTAATCAGGTGACATTTCAATAAGAATTCCTCTGGGAGTTGCTCTTGTCAAACAATTTTACACGGATGCACACACACACATACACACACACACACACACACACACGTGTGACACACACCAGTACATCGGAGGCAGAACATATTGGTAATGTCTGAACCTTCCTACTGCGGCCATGATGGGCGAGTCTTTTGATTTATTGTTCAATAAAGCACAGACCTGTTTTGCTCAATTAGATCTATTTATCTAAGTAATAGTATTTCATTTGGCTTTGCCGTTCCTCTCTAGAGTCAATGATGTATGCATTTTCTGCTGAAGCTTGACTTTTCAGTTGATTCAATTTCATACACTTTTTTTGTAAATCAAGAGCCAACGAGGAAAGCAGGATAAGCTGAAATATAAGATCATATATTATCAGTATTATTTGTGATGGGGAAGTAATGAAATAAGCTGATAGCTTTGTTGCCAAGATATTTTTCAAAGCTTCATATGGGTGCATGTTGACAATGTTATTTGTGACACCTGCAACATGGGTTAGGGCACAAATTCTTTATATGATCCAGTGGGACATGTGACCTGGAGACAGGGGCGCCGCTAAGGGGGGGAAAGTTAGGACGATTCTAAGGGCCCATGCACTTTGGGGGCCCTCAGAAATCTGATTTATTGATGTAGATTGGGTGTGGTAGGAGCCCCAATCTCATGTTCTTTCATAGGGCCCAAAATTGCTAGCGGCACCCCTGCCTGGAGAGACTTATTATTGCATATTTAGGATTTCTTTCTTAATACAGATGAATTCAAATGAATACCTTTATTTTGCCACTAGAGATAAAGCACAAATACGTAATTTAGGCAATATGTATTCGATTAATATAAATCGATAATATATTGGCCTTAAATGATCTTCCTTCTTAGCCCCTCTAGGCATACTGAAAGTTTTGGAAATGTTTTTGCTAAACAATTAAGACATTTGGGTTTGAGATCAAAAGTTGAATGTGACACAATACATCAGAATATTTCATATTCATTTGTTAACCTTTCATATTCAATTATATTAAATCTTTAGCAAAAACTGTACTGTGAGAAAATAGATAGTTTTAATATTTAATATTTGTTTATATAGCCCTTACTTGCAATAACTGCAATCAAGCAGGTGACCCTGCTATAGTTGCTGTTACGGTGGATTGGGCCCCTGCTGCCCAAATCCCAATGGCCCTGGTCTTCCAAGCCCTAGGCCTCCTTATTATCCTGCCTGAGTACAAGGTGACACCACAGTCCTAGTAGATGCTGTAGTAGTAATAGCACTGTTATAGATACTGTGGAAGATGATGTACAATCACATAAGTAGAGAATTTTTGTAGTATTTGTGGTATTAAGTATTCCAGACATATTCAGCTTCAGTTTAACAGTCAGGAATCTTTAAATGCAATTTTCTCATGCATGGCTGTATCTAGAATGTTCTGTTATAGTGATATATGCAAAAGAGAAAAATATTTCAGTTCAGAAACATGAATTCTTTTAGAACATGTCAAAGATTAGAAAATGTCAAAGATTTACCATATGAAGGATTTTTGCAGGCCTGTTACATTTAAATGTACATCATCACACAGGTTGTCTGAACTGGGTTTTAAAGATTAATTTTTGGCCTGATCAATTAATATACCTTTGCTTTATTCTTGTCATCTGGCCCTCTTAGTGTGTTTTTCGGCATCTTGGATGTTTATCTAAAATGAACCACTCACACCAATGCACACACACTCCATCTGCCTTTCATCTATGAAGACTTGTGCTTTCCCTGTCTGCCTGCATGTTCCAATCTGTGACACACTTTGCAGATTCACCTGACCTTTAGGACTGGATCTCTTTGTCAGATCTACAGTTGCATCTGATGAACATCAACATACAAGACACAAGGCTAATTTGCAATTCACCTCCTTAAAGGCATTATATATTCATTAGATAAAGGATGACTTCTATGATTCCTCCTGTGAAAAGCATGTGCTGGGTTGTTGTGACAGTTGAGGAAATGATTGATCTTGTTGTAAATAACAGTTCCAAGCTAATGATTCAGAACCAGGATGCCAGATTGCTAGTAACCATTAGTGAGCTGAATAGTCAGGGTTCAATTTAAATGTTCAATTTCATGAGTCTATGCAAAATTATACTGTAAATAAGAAAATTATTTAATGTGCAATTTTATAATGGGAGCATACTATAAAGTTTAGGTTTATTATTAATTTAAGTTTATATCATTTAACATTTTCATTCAGAGCAACTTCGAGAAGTGCTTTGGAATGTCTACTAAAACACATCCTCAAGCTAGTTCAGTCAATCATGGTCTAAGGGTACTACTGAGAAGAATTCTTTGTTGTTTCTATATTATTTTAATTATAGAATACAGGAACTAAGAATATCAACCTAGCACAAACCCATAAATTAAGTGATATACAGTGGCTTGCAAAAGTATTCATACCCCTTGAACTTTTCCACATTTTCACACATTATGACCACAAACATAAATATATTTCATTGGAATGTCATGTGAAAGACCAACACAAAGTGGCACACAATTGTGAAGCAGAAAGAAAATTATACATGAGTTCAATTTGTTTTTACAAATAAAAAACTGAAAAGCGCAGTGTGCACAAGTATTCAGCCCCCTTTTCTCTGAGTGCATCCAATTGCCTGCAGAAGTTGCCTGATGATTGCTGATTGATTGAATGTTGACCTAGTGACTGAATAGAGTCCACC
>JAOTRN010000017.1:5756304-5777993 GCA_028566695.1 Bagroides melapterus
TATATATTCTACTTATTTCATATATAAGCATATTAATGAATTCTCATATATTATCATATATAAGTATTTTTGTTCAATAAGTACTGTTAAACTAATGGCAAACTTATATAGTAGTATATAATAATGTAATTCAGTATCAAAATTTGTGTAGTTATTCTTCAGGAAATATCCACTAATACAATATTACATGACACTGGCTGAGCTGGTAATGTTTAGAGATTTACATGTAAAAGGTCATGGGTTTGTTCAAGGGAAATTACGTGCCAACCTTTAGCCATAACACTTATTGTATATTACAAGCATCTCCAACGCACAATGTTTTTTTTACAGGCACTAATACCACTCATAGATCCCAATACACTGTAAGAAGACAAATACAGGATTTTCAAAAGCTGTGTGATTTCAGATATGCCCCCTTATGAGTCAGACCAGCAGGGCTGCCAGGTTGCAGATTGTTTTTGTTTTTTTACACCAAATACATATCATTTGGCTGCATCAATGAAAGCCTGACCAGAGAGCCAAGTTTTAATTAGCCGTGTTTAATTTTGTTACATCCTAATACACAGCTTTTATTTAATTCTATACTGTTAATAGTCTCGATCACATAAACACTGTCATTATTAAGTTATAATTACTGAACTATTGTTATAAATGTTGAATGTTTTGATCTATTGCAAAAAGAATCCTAAGATACATATTTAGTTAGTCAATGCTTATTTCTGGCTGTATTACAACAGAATCATATTGTGTATCCCTATTATGTAGTTATTTGATTGAGGACTGAAGTCCAGATCCACTAATGGGTCCTGAGAGTTTTCGTGGTTAAAATAATTATATGGCCCTAAATAACAAGGTAAACAAGAATGAATGAAAACAGCTAGGGAAAGCATTTAATAATGTGATACCAATTATCAACATATTGCAATGTTATACATAGTATCATGTTTGGCTTAAATTTCCTTTTACAATGTTGGGTTAATTTCTGCATCAATAATAATTCAGGATATAATAAGATAGTAAGGTCATTTGTAATCTGGCCCAGATAGAATAATGATTCATCATCATATATATAACTGATTATCAGTTTATTTTTTGTCTTACTCATCCATATTTTTGGGAGAAAAAAGTGTAAAAGTGTCTGATTTTTAAATGTGATGTAAGGTGGGGAAGGAAAAATAAGGATGTGCATGAGTGATCTGATGTGCAGCAAATTTTAAAAGAGTTATTTATGACCTGCAGCTGTGTGAAAGGTTAGAGCAACACCTGTTTAAGACTGTTAGTAGTTTAATTTAATTTCATTTGTTAAAGGGAATTTTAAGTGTGTGATTTTTGTTGTAGAAATTAGCACTTGACTCCCATACACAGTACTTATCAGACTCTCAGTAATATAAGCTGAATGAACTATTTATAGCTACTTCTACAGCTATTCATCCTCCTCTTAATACTAAATAATTTTCCAACTAGTACTCCTACTATTATACTATTACTATTTCTACTATTGCACCACAACCACTACTACTCAATTCAATTCAAATTCATACCCCTAATTCTAAATAAATAAACAAATAAATGGGTAAAAAAAACAAAAAAAAAAAACACTTATGTCATTGGAATTGGATAATCTAGATTTGGTATGGTAGGACTACACACATACTGAGGTCTCAGAGAGACTGTTATAAAATGGATCACTGAAAGATTAATGAAATGAACACAGATATCGCTGGCCCGGAGATAAGTGCCTTTCAATTATACTAGATTGTCCCCCACATTATCTCCTGCTGAGGACTGGGCATACTCCATTTCGTTTCGTTCCAAAAAAACAAACACGTTTCAATTTAACAGTGATGCAATTGTGCCTAATTTTTATCACATCACTTGAGCTACATACTAAGCACTCAGAAATAAAACCATTCATTTAACATGAGAATGAGTAGATGTTGGGGTTTCTGGTCCTGGATTTTGTTTAGCACACATGGGCTACCTGAACTGGATAGGACTTGTTCAAACATGCACTACACACACACACACATATTTTCACCCACCTGTATTCACAGAAAGTGTCGTCATTTATGCCTTGAGACTCCAAGTCTGGATGGAGGTCTTCCTTCTCTTTCACTAAAGAAAGACGGATAAATTTAGTTCTTTTATTTTAACACAACTATTAAGGTAAATGAACCAATAAATTAAAACAAGGCTTTTATGTGAAAAGATCCGTCCAGTGTAGTCAGTTTTGCCATGATGCAATAGCTATATTGGTAAAAAATAAGGTCTGGCTAATATCACATACAATTGTACTATTTATAATATAATAAATAATAGAAGTGACTGACAATCCTGAGCCTGGCACCATTATGATTTACACAGGCAGTACTTTTTTTTTAGCTTTTGAACTGAACGATATTGTTGCACCTTGTGTTTTACATCCTGCATGCCTCATCTTTTTGTTGATCTTTCCTTCTACATATTTTATGTTGTTCAATTTCTTAAATTTTGCGCCTCTCTCTCTCTCTCTCTCTCTCTCTCTCTGTTTCTCTCTTTCAAACATCAGTAATCTTTTTTCTGTAGTAGCTCTGTTCAGACATTCTTTCTTTGCTATCTATTATCTGTCCATCTATCTGACTCTCTCAGGGTGCTGCTATGCCCCTGGGTAATTGGCTCCTGGTGGTAAATGAACACAAAGAGGTTGATGGAGGTGCATTTGATGCAGGTCCTTACCTGAGTATTTCCCTCCTTTGTTCCTGTTTACAAAGCAGGCGATGAGCACAATGAGTGTGAGTAAAGCTACAGCACACATCAGTCCAATAAACCAGCCCTGACTTGAAATTCCACTGTGAATGCTGGCCAAACCTGAGGAACACAACAATTTGTTCACAAAACTTTGCTGGACCTTCTTGTGCTATTGACTTTATATTGACAAAGCTGTTTTATGCCAACTTATCAATGTTCAGACTAGCCAAATGAAAATTTAACAGTTCATTAATAATTAGCAGCCTACCTTCTTGCACAATTAATCAATTTAAGATGCTGGAATAAAACATTCCTTTTTACACAGCTGGTGCATTTATAGATTTACATGTAATAAGTAACAGATGAGAAGTTCAATGAAGTACAATGGCATGGCGATGGGACGCTTGTTGGCAGAGAACCCCTCCCCTCACCTTTGGCCCTGGTCCTGATAACATCTTCAAAAATGCTAGAACTATCATGCCAGCTTTTAGCCATAATGCGGACTGTATATTCTGTCCCAGGCTCCAGCTCCTTAATGATCAGGAAAGTCTTAGAGGAGTTAACGGCCTCAGATATCTTCCAGTTACCTTCACCTACAGAAGGTGCATAACCAGGGAAGGATTAGGAAGGGGTTAGTAAGCCAGAAACATGAAGTTAGTATTAATTTAATAGAGGAGTTAGTCAGGTGTCACTAAGCCAGAAACAATAATTTACGATTACAAAAAGTGAAGTCAGAAGCAATTTAATATCTAAATAGTGAATTTTATGAGAGCTTTTAAAATCACACTGCCTGGCCAAAAAAAGTCACACACACTAATATTTTATAGGACTGTCTTTTGCTGTGATTACGGCTCACATTCGCTGTGACATTGTTTCAATAAGCTTTTGCAATGTCACAACACCTATTTCCATTAATAGTTGAATTAATATCTCTCCAAGATGTTGTATTGATGATGAGAGAGTCAGACCTCTCCATCACATTCCAAAGATTTTCATTGGGATTAAGATCTGGACACTGTGGTGGACATAATATGTAAAAATGATGTCTCATGCTCCCTGAACCACTTTTACACAATACGAGATTGATGAATCCTGGCATTGACATCTTGGAATATTCCCATGCCATCAGGGAATGAAAATCATTTTAGGGAAAAATGCCTGGTATATTCATGTAGACAGTTGACCTCATTTTTGGACCTAGGACTGACTGACTGAAGCAACCCCAAGTCATAACACTACATAATACTAGGCATGAGGAGTGAATCATTTCATCTACTTCTTTTCTTGACCTCATGTGCACATCACTCTGGAACTCTTGGACCTTGCAAATTAAAGCCTTTTTATCCATTTTCCACACTGATAGTTGGTTTTCTTAAGGCTACACAGTTGTTTAGTTCCAATGCTTTGAATTTTCTTTTCATTGAACTTTTGGAAATACTCTTACTTTCACCATTAATCATAGCTATGAGTTTACTGTTGTTGTTTTATGATTTGATTTCACCAAATGTTTAAGTGATCTTCAAGCACAATCATTCAGAATATTTTTCTGACTTTCCTTCCAAGAAAGTGTTTTGGAAAGTTCTTAAATAAATTATAGTAGTTTCAGCAATCTCCATTAGCTGTTTTCTGTGCTTTATGCAGGTTAGTAATTTGACCCTTCTGAAACAGAGCATAATTTTTCCACGACCACATTTTTCCTCTACCGACATGGTTGCTTAAGAAATGAGAAACTACTAACTGCATCAGTTAGGATTAAATAACTTGTTGCCAGATTAAACATATTGATCAGTGCAGTAATTAACCAATATAAAGCTCTTGCCTGTTTGCTTACTTACAGTAAATCCAAATGGTGACCTTTTTTTGTCCAGGCAGTATATTTATTTTGACCTTGAGATTTGTATAAACATATAAATTAAGGAACAGTATCAGCCTCGTTAGCTATGAAGAATGGTAAGATGGGCTTACGGTTTTTCATATATGCAACATATAATTCTGAATCCATTTGTTCCTTCCCCAGAATCCAGCTGATATTTGCAAAGTTGTCGCTAACTGAGGCACTAATATTCAACACAGTGGGTGCTGACAGGAAAAAGAGGGAAAGAAAAATAACATGGCAAGACAAAGAAAAAAAGTGGTTAGTGTATCTCAAGTGATATCTGTGTTCAAGAAAAAAGTTTTGGTTTGTTTCAGGAGGGGAGCAGGATTGTCTTCTGTACGTGGCCTTCTTCAAAAATGACATGAATAAAATGTTGCTTATTAGCATAAAAGCGGTATCTTTGCTATTCATGCTTGGGAATATTGCTGAGTGCATTAAGACAGAAAAGTAAAGAGTACAGACAGGGTGGACTTTAAAAAAGTAGCATTCCATAAATGGCTTTATAACATTGTAAACCCTGTTCCCAAGGCACCGTATTTGAGTAGGTTTTAATTTCTCTTGTGCAAAGATCATTCTGAAAGTTTTAGCCTCCTCTTATTAAATGAATAATTGCTTACATGGATCAGAGATGTAGCTTACTGATTAGGCATTTTAATTAACAACTAGCTTTGGCTACATTTCAGGGAACTACACAAATTGTAAATGGTAAATATTAAGGAAGTCATATCACATAAAATAAAAAAATGAACCCAATTTAATAGACAAGCTCTTAAAAGTGTTTTCTTTTTGTTTTGTAGTTGGCACTATGGCACACAACTAGTTCTAACTTCGGTTTGTTGTCTAATTGTTTTCACCATTTTTGGGTGTCCCAATTAGGCAAAGTGTCATGAGCTGTCAGCTTTGTTTAATCTACATCTCACTCATGGAAATGTCTTCCCTCATGACCAGACGTGATAATCACATCCATCACACTCTTCCCACGGGCCGAGTTTTTCTGAGTTACATATCTTCTGGCACATATTCTCTCCCATCGCACTATTCAAAAATGTCACCCCGCTAATTTCAGACGTGTTTCTTTTTTCCCTGTCACAGCAGCAATTTGCGTAAATCGCAGTTCACTCTGATGCTTTCATGTCACAAGTTAAAAAAAAATGGAGTGGGGGGCTATAAATATCGAGTGCTGCTAGCTGGGTCTTTGTCATTTGCTGCTGGAGAGTGAGATTAAATGAGACAGGAAGCATCTGCCAGCACAGCAGTATAGGAGAAGCCCTCACGCCGGGCCAAAAAACACCAAAAGCCATGGGAGCAAAGAAAACGTTCTGATCCACAGCTTTCAACTGCTTCCATTTATCCACTTAAGTAGTGGCAGCTGACTCTCTATGTAGCTGTGTCTTTCACCTCTCTAGCTGCTATCCCCAACTGTCACACATGAGAAGTTTTTGTCTGTTCAGATGCTGGCTGTTTGCTTGGGATTGTACAACTAAAGCTTTTCCACCAGTTTAACAAAGCATACGCTATCTGTGCTTCACATTTGATCAGTTATGGACAGCGGAAACATACCAATCTCTTACCTCTGAAGTCTCAACTTTTAACAGTAGACAAGTAGAAAAATACTATGTCTACTTCTTACTCTACTTCTACAGTATGTCTACTCTAAACATACATTAGCATTTAAAAACAAAAATGCACACACCATACTAACATATTTTTCTGTTTCATTCTCTCTCTGATTTGTTGAAATCAAATTAGACACATATTTTCCATATATTTTAGACAATGGGTAACTAATTTTAAATATGTACTCATGTTTAATACCTATAGAAGATATTGTGGCTGTAGCCACAGGGGAGACAGTAGGTTTTCTTGGAGTCAAAAGAGTTCTGGACTGTCCTGAAAAGAAAAATAAGGTTGGAGTTTGTATACTAGAGTTTTATTAAAGTTTATATTGAGCTTTTAGTTGATTAATCCATGCATGCTACCCTAATGGACTCTAGTGAACTAAAAAGCCATTTATGACAGTAAGGTTATATGATGGAAACAAGGATGCTAAGGTATTACAGTACAGAACTAGATTTACTAAAGTGTTAGTTGATGAACATTTTGTGATCAGGGGATATTTCTAAATTTATTATCATCTATGAAAGAAGACTGACTTGTGTCTGATAATTAGTTTTATTGTCCCTTTATAAAACACTTTCTCTATGATTGGATGGAGGTGTTTCTTTTTTAATAGAAGCATGGAAAGCAAACCTACTGAAAAACAATACTTTATTTAAATTGCTTTTACATGGCTTCCACAAGTACTTCCAACTCATTTAGCATCTCTAATTTTGTAACCTAAAGAACTGCTAATATCACCCCTACTCTCACTAAATGGAATAAAGAAGACTTCATACTGATTGTGAAAGGGGGCACATCTGTTGAAGCTGGTAAATCATAGAAATAAAACCTCCATAAAACAAAAAAAAAAAAAAAGAGACAGCTTGTTAAAGATACACTGAAAGTACTTTCTTTTGAAAGCTATGCAAATTGCCAAAGCCTTGTAAGGGAATGTACACTAGCAGCAGGCATGGTGAAATGCTTAGCTCTTACAAATTGGGATGTTCAAATTGTTCCCTGTAATACTGCTGAACACTGAGTTTACATTACTGCATGCAAGACTTATATTCCTGCTTTCCTCTCCTCCTGACAGTATTGAGTCCCACAGTTCATGTAATGGTCTGTTGTTGATAAGGAAATAAGATATGAAATAGGCTATTCAATTTCCTTTCTGTTTACTACGCCATATATAAATGCAAAGTTTATGGCTTTCATGATACTGTTCCTGAGACAACGCAACTAATAAAGTAAAAATAATAAATAGCTTTTTATTGATTACTATTCATTGTTACACATGTAAAAACACTGTAATCCAACTACACATATACTGGCACATTTAGTTGATCACTGCATCATTACAAAATATGAAATGATAACTACATGTTATTTCCCTTCCTGAAGGTGACAAATTATTTCTCTTCCCTTTCGCCCTTCCCCCAAATCAATAAGCACGTGATCTTCCATGACAGTGATGAATGTTTTTGCTCCCACAGTGCTATGATATTGTTTAGTAATAAAGAAGTGCATAGATGGGCATATGAAAAGCATGGTTGAATGAGAGGGTAAAATGAACATCCTCTGGCATGGATAGATGACGATAAACAAGTGCCTCGACCATCCATATCAGATGACCAAGATTCTGCTGTGTAAGCCAGGATCCAGGCAGTAGGCTCTATCTCATAATGGCTACGCCCTGGTACTCACGTGCTTCTGGGATGGTGATGTACTCCTCACTAGCTGCAGGGCCACAGCCTGTTTGCGTGCAGTAATACAGGTAGAACCGGTAGCGGCTAACTGGCTCCAGGTCCCTGAGGTGCCATTTATTTATATCTGTGTTTGTGATATTCACAGATAGGAGTGGTCCCACTTCCTCTGTGTTGTTAACTAGAGAGAAAGATGGAATACAGCTCAGATATGCAAGGTACAGGAGTAGTGTAGTCTTTTTTTTTTTTTATCTAAATAACGATTGAATACAACTGAGTAACTGAGAGTTAATGTCCTTTATCATGAACCCAACTGTGGTACGTTGGAGATGCTATAATACCATCTGATCAGTAGTTCTATGCCTTAACCACTGACCCACAATCTACTGGTTTCTTTCTAAGATGGTTAGATGTAAAACCTCTGTGGGATAGGCGGTTGAAAATGATCTCATTTCATTCACTGAGATTGATTACCACAAACAACAAATGACTCAGCCTTCCATGTCACAAGACAAAGACCTCTGACCTCAAGACAAGCTTTGATAATGTGTCTCATTCCAATAGCATACTAGACCCTGTAAAACCATGTAGTGTCCTCTCGCATACTGGGCTGACTGATGAAGCTCTCACAACGGTTTGATGATTATTTGAGAGGAATATAGTGTAGCCACTGAGCTGAGTAGAGCTCTGATCTCCAAATAGTGTGAGTGGTCTAGAATATTCCAAAATGATAAAGAACTTAATTCATTGAATTAATTAAAGTAATGTGTGATATGGTAATAATTACACCATGCAATCAGTTAAATCATTACCTCATTATAACGTATGAAATGATAACATATTATTTCCCATCCTGAAGGTGACACATTATTTCTTTTTCCTTTCTAAAGCTTTCACCCTTTCTCAAATCAATAACACTTGGTCTTCCTTGACAAAGATAAATGTGTGTGTGTGTGTGTGTGCCAAAGCTGCAAGTGGAATATGTTGGCAATGAAGTAAGGATTTTATTAATTGCGAGTCTGTACCACTAATAAACGAAATGAAAACTGAAATCCATTACTGCTTTTTGATTAAATGCTGTTACTATTAAATGCATCCGCGTTTATGGTTAGGCACAGATCTCATAAAAGTTTAACAGAATTAGCACATTAAAGAATACGACCACTTTCACCTCTTTGGAGGATGTTAAGAGTTGTGCCTTTGAAAGAAAGCATGTTTTAGCAACCAAACCTATTTCTTATCTGTAAGCTTTAAGCGGTTTATTGGCAGATTGTCTGACCCACCAAACCTATACAAATTCATTTCTGCCATCAGTTAGGTCCCAAGCTGGACACAGAACTCAGAAACATAAATGCATTTTCACTTCTACTGATCAAAATTCTTAAGAAAAAAAAGGGATTTTTTGCAATTTCCCACGTGCTTTGGTTGGACTAGATTGAATTCTCCCAGTGATCCACCACTATCCTGACCAGAACAAAGAGCTTATTTTGTGAGGGATTCCTATGATAACCTATGTCCTATTACTACCAGTCTACACATTTGTCTCTTTGTGCTTTCGGTGATGGCTATAACAAGAGAGAAATAGAGTACTTGAACTGGCAGAGTGTGCGACACACACCCTAACACCGTGTACTTGGATAGAGTGAAAACTGTAAGATCCTGATTGATCCATTTCTTTTTTTACTGACTTTTTGACAAGGTGTTGAAAAGCACTATGTGAAAACAGTCAAGCCCAGAACGCTACCAAAATTCCGCTCGTATCCTGAGAACTTCCTCCACATCTAGGTCTTTCTAGATACTACACCAACATCATTCCATAATATAAGACAAATTATAACAGCCGTTAATAGGCCACTGAATGTCACTGTATACAAGATACACTGTATACAACAGCCTCAGGTGGTGTATAAGTTGGTTAAAGTTGGGTCTGTTTGCTACAGCATATACTTTTAATTCTGTGCAACACTAAAGCCAGCAATAAGCAACTGCTAAGTGACTAGTCTAGTATATCTCAAGCTGTAATACGTTGTATAGTTCATAGTGTGCTGTGGACCATTTGCTCCATGCAGACATATGCCCATCTGTTTTTCTAACATTCCATTGAAGATTCTCTAAGGGATTTCTGGCCAAGAGTGCTCTGAGACATTTTGCTTTGAATATAGTGTGATGTGATTGGAGTCCAGTAGATATATATTCTTTTCTCTATTTTTCATTTCACTTTCTGCACACATAATTCATATTTCTAACTCATAGGCTCTAGATTTTAGAGACATTAAACTTACATTCTTACTGGCATGGAAGCAAGTTAGAATAATTTTACCTGTGAGAAAGCCTATTTTTGCCTTTGGCTCATCATCTCATGGAGCTTTGCCCATTCATTTTTTTTTATAGCTTTGCGCATTGCCAAATGCATGTCAGCTGTGCCGTGCACATGGCTGATAATTTTAGGAGACATTATCTCCATTTTGGAAAATTGTGCATTTCCAAACTTTTATAAATCCAGCAGAAATATTAAGTATGGTTTTGCTTACGCTAAGATTTATACAAGCTTTAATAAAAGCCAGTATCCTTGGATGTATACCACTATCATGACAGCTACACCGGAGTATACTTGTGCAGCATTTACTCATTAAATGCATCATCAGCCTGTCAGAGCACGTCTTGAAAGCATCAGACAAGTTCTTTCAACGAGACTGGTTAATTTGTCTCACAATGAGACATCCCATGTCTATTCTCCGAACGTATAAAGCACTATCTCTAAATATTGAAATATTGAATAGTGAAATATTGACTGTGTAAAAGCTCAGTGCAGCTAGGCTTTGCCATGGGATGTGTGCGCACTAGCATTTTAAATTCCTGGCTGGCTGTGTGTGCCACACGGACAGCTGGATGCATTATCCCAAACATTTCACACACCGCTTCCTGTGCAGTGACTTCAAAGGGCACACTGAGGCTCTTGCACACTCTTCTGATTAAAATGTCCCTCCTTTTAATATGGAGCATGGCACTTAGCCACAGTGATCAGCTGCACTATCAAATACATGAACTAACAAACCCTTCCAGGCTGTGTGTGTTTTATTGCCTGCTTAGAAACCAGAGATTTATCGAGTTCTAAGTGTCCTACTTGATGATCTGTAGTGAGAAAAGGTCACAAGATAAGAAAAATGCTGGCTGGAAAAAAGGCAAAAGGTATACAGAGAAATAAGCATGAGAATCCAGTTTATATTCCATTTGTCTTTTGACCTGTATGCTTTTCCTTAGATTGTCATGTCCTTTATCTAAGTGGTCAGTCGTCACTGTTTACCCACTAGTGTATAAGCAGTACCATATAGGCATTAACATTATGTAAATAATAAATATGAATAGCAAGTTCCTATAATGGCCTTAATCAGGTCTGAGGTTGGGTCTAAGGTTGGTGGCACAACAGTACCTCCTGGTGGTGAGATTTTTGAAGGCAAGACCTAGGATTGGTGGATATTCATGCAGGCTGCATTAATATTGACATACTTAGCTGGTACTGCAGGACACAGCCGATAAGAACTCCATTAGCCTCCACTGGAGGAGACCAGCTAAGCGTGAGAGCATGCTTCTGAACATCTGTAGCCCTAAAAAGCACAGCCTGATCTGGAACTATTGGAGAGAGAAAAAGATATGATTCAAAAAAAGAGGTTATAACTTGGGTTGAATATATATATATATATATATATATATATATATATCCCATATATATGAATATATGGGATAAATAAAGATTCATTAAAGAATAATAAATGATGGTGCAAATAAAGGCATCACACACAACTATTTTATTTTTTGTCCCCCAAAATAACAATTCAAAATGTATAACTACATACTACTACAACAGATTGAATAAGGCAAAAATTGAAGGCTAACACAATCATCATAGCAAGTATATAAAAAATTCTAACAACTCCCTAGAAAATTAATTAAATCTGTCTGTTTGCACTGTCATTTAAAATCAAAATATCTTTTAAAAATATGTTAGAATAGATATAAATATATTGTCATTTATTTCATAAAATACCATTGATGCCCCTTTCCTCAATTCCTACCTCCCTCTGGAGTTTTAAAAGTAACAGGGTGGCTTCCTGGTCCATTGCCTCGTCCGTTGTAGACCATGACAATGAGACTGTATTCAGAGAATGGTCGGAGCCCAGGGATTAGTGCATGAGTTCTGTCTCCGGGAAACATGAGTGTATGTTTATCACCATGTATTTTCCTTGAGTTCAAGAGACTGCGTAGACGCCACCACTGAACCTGAAACACAAACTGTGATGTAACTCATTTCTCTTTTCTCTCACTACACTGTGCTACTAATAACTCCACTGCCAACACACTTTGGTGATGCTGCTCTCGATTTACAAATGAGGTAATAAGAGAAACCTCTCCTTTTGCTTCATTCATTTATCTTTCAAATTAATATTACAGATATCAAAGAGAGATTCTTTGAGCTAATATTTTTAAGTATTACTGGAAGTCCCAAGCAGACAAGCCATTTTTAAATTATTTCTATGTTGGTTTTTTTTTTTCTTTTTTTTTTTACTAGCCCAATATGCTGCAGCAGCATAGAGAAGTAATAAAAGTAGATTAATTTTCTTGTGCATCCAACTCCAATAAACAAACTAGCACTGCATCTCATATTGCACACTTATGTAGTATTAACACTAACTTTTTTTTTCCTATTATAGTTTGTGTTTGAATTTCAAAAATCACCTATGTTGCCTTCAAATGTTAGAAACATTTTTATAGTCAAAGTTTATAGTTAAAGTCAAAGATTTGAGATGCAGCTCATAAAAACGATGAGGAGTTTTAAGAAACACTGAGCTCATCTGGCTTTAACATTGCAAAGCATTTATTCATCAATCCATTTTTTATACTCCTTATCCTACACATGGTCATAGGAGGCCTTCAGACTAGCCAAGGGGACTCGGGACATGAGGCAGGGGACACCCTGTACTGCACATTGCAGAACAAAAAACACATACCCATTCACACACTACAGATATAGCCTGTATAAATATTTAACATGCATCTATTACTCACATTTATAGTCTTATACTTTATTATAAATGTGGAATTTTGTTGAATTTGTTGAAAAACAAATGTAGGGTGAGCAAGGCTTAGGGTTGTTTACCTAAAATGTTTGGGTTCTCTTGGATTAACCTCATACTCTCAGTCTCCCCTCACTTGGTTGCAATGTCATACTTTTTTGTTTATATTTGGATATATGTGTGAGCAAGAAAGTGTAGCTTTTTGTTTGGGTGTTACTTGTGCTATTCAGTGAAAAACAAGACCTTTCAAATTCTGTAAGACAAGGGACTACAGAAATGACACTTTGAGACAGAGCTGTGTAACAGGATATTTTGCAGGCTGCATTAAGACCAGGAGACAATTTTCATCAACTGTCTGTGAACCTGTGCCCTCTGAAGTCTCAGATTCTAGTTCATGTTTAACAGAACCAGATGTGGTCTTCTGCTTTTATAGCTTTTTTCATGTTCCTTTTCTGAACACCACCATTGTAAAAAGTGAAAAAAAAAAAAAAGTCTCTAACCTCTCTCACATCAACAAGGTGTTCCACTCACAAGATTTTTTTTGTTTGTTTATTTTACCTAGAATTTCATAGCATTATATGCAAACTGTAGAAATTGTTGTGTGTGAAAATTCTGAACAATTGGCTGATTGAATAATGTATGAATGACTTTTTGATGTTTTTATTTAAGTGGCCAGTGAATGTATATTGTCATTATGTCAAGTCAAGTCAAGAAGCTTTTATTGTCATTTCAACCATATATAGCTTAGCAGTACACAGTGAAATGTGTAATCTAATATAAGCCTTTTGATTTAATGAACAGCACTACATACTGTATATGATGAAATAATCATTATATATTTTCCAAAAATTTAAGATTCATATCAATATTTGCTACATTTCATAGTGTTTTCAAACAACATACCCTGATACTACACTGAGTGAAATGGCCCCTCAGCACAGCATGAAGGATAAACCAATTGAAATAAAGATAAAAAATAAACTACAAGGCTATTTATTTGAGCTTTAGGAGTGAGCCTGTAGCTGTAACTGTACCACTACAGTCAGTTGTCATGACAGAAGATGCAACCCAGGGTCACAAAAGGGATAGAGGGCCTTTAAGTGAGGACTAGAAATTAGAAAGGGCGTGGGTGAGAGATTACCCTGTAGCCTCCCAGATGTCCGTGCAATTTGTCCTTGTGAACACGCTTCCAGCTGACCTTCACCACTGTGTTGTTCATCGTCTCCACAGCTACATCCTCTGGTGCTGCTGATGGGACTGGAGACGTGCACGCACACACACACACACACACACACCAAATAACAATAAAAGCTCTATATAAGTATACCAGAGCTACATTAGCTCCTTTAGTGTCAGGATAATGAGTGAAAAAGCTCTAGCTGCAGCTATACTATACAGACTGTCATAAAAGTGTGGCGTAATTTCTGAAATGGGATAGGTGGTAGTGCCATTAATAGATATTTGTATGGAGTCATGAATCATATTTTTTTCCACCAGGCATAAACACAGTCCATTTTCTAAACACTGAAAATGGGTTTATACGGTAAAAGGCAATTTACTATTTAAAGCCTAAGGAATCCATTCCACTACATTAACACAGTCTATTGCTGCTAATAAGAGAAGTTTCACTGCAACAACAAAACAGATTTAGCAAACACACACTGAAGGAGAGAGTGACAGTAAGACAGATACAAGAGATGAGTGAAAGGAACAAAGAGACAACACAAACTTAAACAATACGTGAGCTGAGATGCCAGCAAGATGAATAATTTGAGCCGAAAATGCAGATAGCTCACAGTCACTACCGCATTTTATTTGTCAATCTGCTGAAAACTACAAAGCCTCAACATGGGAAAACATCCCCCTGTGTACTATTTAATATCTACAATAAGGCCAAGCAAGCGAATAATTATGTAAAGTGTATTTAATCAGTGGGTTACTCTTCCCTAGGCATGTTGACATTCCTCTGACACATACTTTAGAAGGCGTGTTGAAAAATGCTGTTAACAAATTATTTTCGATTCAAAAAAGAAAAGACACAGAGTTGGACACTCTCTTAAAAAACTGTTCCTATTTTGTAAAAAAAAGTTATTACAGGCAAAATTTTACCTTTTTTTTTTTTTTTACTGTTTGCCGATGTGTATAAAAAGAGAAAAACATAAAAAAGGGTGGGGGTGCAGCATGGGGACTAGTTGGGGGTGCCATGTACTTACAGTCTTCTCCTGAATAGGCGAATACGGTTTCAGGTTCAGGAGCCCAGCCAGCATGGTTCTTGGCTTGGATCTTAAGCTCGTAAGGGACAAATGTTGGCGTGTTTTTCACCACGAATGAGTGCCTCTTTACCATGTGCTCCTGCCACTCCTCTTCCACATCCTGTCGCCGGTAGCTCACTTTATACTCCAAACCAGGCCCATTGTGCTCCATAGGGGACAAGGGCTAGAATACGAAAGAGAAGGCTGTGGGTTATTATTGTTTCAATTATGCAAACAGGATTTAATTAAATTCCAATCAATCTTGCTTTATCTGTCAGTGTAAGCAGATGACAAATCAAATTTAATGGAAGTGCTAATCCTGGCAAGTAAAATTATACTCTTTTAAGTTCCTGTTTTTTAAAGTAGGGTCTGTTACACAGACGAGTATCCACAGACAAATTAGTTAGTTCTTAATTAATTTGCAGCATTTGCTATCTAGTACAACTACTATGGTATGATAATAATAATCTTAATAACAATAATAATAATAATAATAATTATAATAAAAATATTATTATTGTTATTAATATTGCTATTATTATTATTATTATTATTATTATTATTATTATTATTATTATTATTGTTATATGGATTCTATAATTCTAAGCTTATTTGACTGGTCATTGTAATCAAAATTTTAATATAATTCAATAATAATTCAAAACAACTGAAACAACTTTTATGGCTGTGTAATAATTTTGCCTTTATATACCATATATTATTTAATACTTATTAACCCTTTCAAGATATTATGTCAATATTTTCAAGTTGTCTCATAATTTCAAGACATCACATTAAAACTGCTACCTAATTATTGTAAATAGTTATAATTATTGTTAATACTATATAAGTAAGTAATTAGCACATAATCACATAATCTATCAATAAGAGAATTTTAAAAATGACTTTGGGATTCTTTTTCCATATGCTAGTAAGATAGTAAGCAAAATACAGGTGTGGCTTTAGTAGAATTCAGTTGACACTAATGATTTTAAATGCGTTGAGGTATGGGTAAAGATTGAGGCCCTAAAACTTAAGTAAATAATGATAATTCTGTGGTGGTCATAATTATTATTACATTTTATAATACATTATACACTATTACTACATACATATTAGTTATGCAATAACAGAGAATAAATATAAAAGTCATTGTATAAAACGTAGAGGTCGGAGATCATTCAAACAATTTCGTAGAGGTTGTAGAAAATTCGAAGTAAACATAAATGTTGATGATCATAACATGTAGTAGTAGTAATTATCAGGAAAGATAAGCTGCAAAGAAACACATGTCTAGGCATTTTATTTAGAAATGCTAGTTCAGGCTAATCATTTGTCAGCTTGCCCTTGTGTAAAAAGGTACACCAGCAGCAACAATCAATAGGTTAGAAACTTTCGAAGACATGTTTGTATAATGGAGCATCTAGAGGAATCTCACTGCATGTTTATGAAAGAAAACAAAAACATAGAACAAGCACAAATAATGGTCATTAAGGTCAATAAGTTCATTCAGTTCTCTATAAAGGCCCAAGGGCACATCAAAGCAGTAATAGCATTGATGTCTCCTAGAAAACCCTGGGTTATAAAGGCTACATGCTGTATCAAGTTCGCTGCTATAGCTCCACCGTCTAACATTTCAATGTATTCTAGACATAAATTAACTTAACTGTCAGCTTTCTGTTAAAATGGGAATGGACTATTTGACACCTTTAACAATGGTGTGGCAGCAGTAGACTGAATGAGACAGAATGATCTATACAAGCATGCTATTAATAATAAGAGAAGCACAATTCTATTGCCACAGCCAGGAAGTCAAGTAATAACACAGTGAATGAGAGAGAATAACCTTTTCAAATTAAAATAAGTTGAAAATACTACTCAATCCTGCCAGCTTCCTTAACTTTTTAATGAAAGACTCAGGCTGATTACAATGAGAATCCTATATATTTGGATCTGTTTCACAAAGGCCTTTTGTTACCTACTGTAAAATGATGGCGATGACATTTTCTATGCTAACCTTTTTTTTTTTGTGGGAGAAAACTAATAGGACCCAAAAAACTGATAGCATTTGTTTGCTCTCACCTTCTATTCTGAGGTAATAGAACTGCAGTTCAGCACTTTGAAATTTAGCAGCTCAAAAGAATTTCCTAACAGAACACGGCCTCCTACCTTCCAGTTGATATCCATTTCGTGTGGCAAATGAGCTTCTATTTTGATGTTTTCAGGGTTCTTGTCAGGTGCTTTTGAGGGAGCAGAAATATGGATTTTGTCGGCAGTGAATTTTGTAGTGCAGAAGAGAGCCAGAGAAGGAGAGAAAGAAAAAAAAAAACATGGAGAGAAGGAACAAAAAGAGAACAATGGCTTGTGAAATTCATGTAGAAGGGAACATGGGTTTAACAAATAGAGGAAATCAATTATCTCACAGTTCTGAATATTTGAAAGTTCCATGCATTTTAAAGTAATGTGTTTGAATGTGTGAAAGCAATGCACCTAGTCTTGTGGCTGTAGAAGAATTAATTATTGATAAAGGGAGAGAGAAATGAGGGCAATGCAGACCTGAGGCTGGGGTTTTATATCTGTCGCTGACTCTACTAGGTTGTCCTCTTCCCACCTCATTCACTGCTGAGACACGGAAGCTGTAGTCTGTGTGCCCGTGGAGCTTCAGCAGAACCGAGTGGTGATTTCCAGGCACCCGCACCAGCTCTTTCCATCTGCCAGGCTCCCACTGGCTCTCCTCATATTCAATGATGAACTCTGGATTTGAAAGTAAAAATGGATGACCAAACAGTAGTACATAAAATGTTGACAATAGCTACAGAAATTAAGAAATATTGAAGATTATACAAGAAAATGTGATATTTTGACATTTATTATACTGTTAAATTAAATGCAGGCTATAAGTGTTTTGTTTCCAGAGTATTTCTAGAAGGATTTCCTGAAGTCTTACCAAGATTTCATCCTTGATAGGGATGCCATGAATCCAGAGCATTGTTTAAAAAATTGTACACCATGAACACCAAATAAAATAAAATAAAATAAAAGTCAGTTTTTATTTAAGAATAGATTCATGTCCTGCATTCTGTGTTTGTGTGCTGATGCACACAATCTATTGCAGATCGAGGGGGACCTTATTACCTGTGGTAGTGCTGTTATGATCATCTCCAGGGATCCATTTAAGTTTCACTGTCCTGTTTTTGCGTTCAGCCAGAACCAAACCTTGCGGGGCGTCTGGTACATCTGACAAAAACAACGGCGCAGAAATAAAGTTACAACTGATGGCAGAGAGCTCCCTCGTCTTTTTGCTAAATAACATTGGATGTACTTTTAATTTACAGCTTTCTGTTTTGATAGCATGTGTCACTTGTCACTTATTTATTATTTCAGTTATTGGAAATCTAAACTTTATTCACACACACCCACACACACACACACACACACACACAAACCCACTACATATTTCAGAAGCCTACTGATGGATGGAAATGCAAAGCTGCTCTCTTTTGACTCATAACTCACCCAGTACTGTAAGCAAGGCCATGGCTCTGTCCTGATCCACTGGACTTCTGGCGACACACATGTATACACCCTGGTCACTGAAGCTCACGTTGATAATCTGTAGCATCTCTCCATCAACAAAATAGCTGTCAAAAAACAGACAAGAGCAATGCATTGAACAGGGACACTTCCAGGGAATTCAATCATCACACTGATCAAATTGTACAGCTCACAAGCCTTTTACCCAGTGCTTTCACTGTCGTTGAGAGCGATGCCATCTTTCTCCCAGATCATCTCATAATCCTCACTGAATGATGGATCAAGATCAGCCTGACATAAGAACTGAACTGTGGTTCCGACCAAAACACGTTGGTCCCGAGGAGAACTCACAATCTTAGTTGGAGCTGAAAGAGTGAAAAACAAATTGCTAAATTTTAGCATGTTTTCGATCGTTTAAAAAGTGTAAAAATATTATTGTATAAATTTTATTCATTACATTATTATTTTAGTCATCCACATAATGTGATTCAATTTAATTAGTAATTATGCGGGTTAATGATTGAAATCAAACCATTTGAGCCAGACATTATGGCATCGATCATATGGTATTGTGTCAGAATATATTATCAGACAACAAACCAAAGCTTCTCCTTCTAGTCAGGCAATAATTCAATTTACTATTTTCCTTAGCAGAATGAAGAAAATGACCTGTGACTTTTTTAAAAAGATTATTTGACATGCTTTATTGCAACCTACCAGAACCAAAAGACTCAGAAACATATAGCATATTTATTATAAATCTATACAACACTAACATGGTTCTCAATATCTAATCTGACTACCAACCATCAGTGCAAGAAGTGCATTAGGAAGACTATAGACTCTCCATTTCTTTCCTAATTTGCACTGCAGTTCAGTGTCAGGGGCAAAATGAACCATTTCTTTCTTCCCATCATGTTTCCTAATCTGAGTTTAATTTCCTGTGCTAGATAATACTTCCCCTAACCCTTTACATAATGAAAGTAACTTGATGCATTTAATTATCCTTACACATTCAGTCTCCAACTCGCCTCTGATAGCTTTTATTCACCGTTATGCATTAATTATTTGTTCAGAAATGATTAGGTTCAAAATGAAATCATCAGGAGACTTATGAAAAGACACCAGATCTCACCTTTAACCTCCAGCACAGCAGTGATGGCCAATTTGCCTTCAGAGTTTTCAGTGACACATGTGTACTCGCCATCATCCTCCTCCTTCACGCTGTCTATCTCCAGTGACCCATTTGCATGTAGGGAGAACCTTACTCCCTCAAGGGCATTAGCACTGTCATCCTTGCTCCTGAAAACAAACAAACAAATAAATATTTTCTATGCACATACTTTTGGGCCCTGTCAGTTTTTGAACATTTGTCTCTTGTGCTACATATTAGCATGTATTAATTTCTTCATAATGCTAATTTGTTCATTAATTAGGAAAATTCTAGTTACATTTGTTGTATTGGATTATTACTTACCTATGGACATTTGTTTCTAACCACATTGGCATTTTTTATTTAATTATATTTCTAATTAGAAACGTATAGCCTTAAAGTAAATAGTAACCATCTATCCATCCATCCATTAGGGTGCTATTTAGATCCTGCTTCTTTAAAGTGAATAATAACATGTATTAACATTTACACAAAACAGCTGCATTCCCTTGAGCCCAAGTCTGCATGTGTTTAATCACTTACTACACACACAACCTCACAACCATAATATGTGACAGACTGTACTCACATTCCTCATAACTAGTGCCTAAAAACTGATTACCTCAAAATATGCTTCCCTGGCACATCTATGCAACAGAAAGTATGCTATCTTGGTTGATATATTCACATGGAACAACCTTGGTGTATACACACTGATAAAATACATGCACTGTACAAAGAGAGCCACTGTGACCACTGCTCTCCCCATCTTGAGGCACTAAACAAACTGACTTATTATACCTAATGCAGTCTCTTTTTTGACTTCTTGACTCGATTGAGTTTTCTGATCCTGAACTTTGCTCACCAGATGATAGCTGAGGGTGGTGAGCTAAACACCCTGCAGTGCATGATCACCCGCTTTCCCACCACAGCTGAATACAAAAGATTATCTTCTGTCAGGATCAGTGGTCGCAGGTCTGGAATAGGAATAACAAACATTGCATGGTTAATTAGCATTTGGGCCAAAATATCTTATTTAAAAATTGTAGTAAAAGTAGACAATATGAATACCAAGTAATCATAATTAAGTACTACTAACTGGTGTTTTCTCAATTTATCTAATGAGTGTAACATTGAAAAAAATCATAGTAATTATCTTACTGATTATGTGTCTTCTGACCTTTCTTTGTCTGTTGCAAACTGACAGTGTAAAATGACAGATTCAAAACAAGATTCAAAACAATAATAATAATCTTTGTCTCTGTTCAATGACCTTCATCTCTTCCTTTGTATACATAGATGGATGACAGCCTTGCAAGGCTTTCATATGCAAGGAAGGAACTGCATATTGTTGACTAAGGACATATGTCAACAATATGTTGAATGTTGAATGCATGTTTGTGGGCAATGTCATTTACATTTACATCATTTGGCAGAAGCCCTTATCCAGAGTGACGTCCTGCCAAAGTAGTGCATTGCACCTCAATTAACTATATGTAGACTAGATTCAGAAGTCTAGAACTGGTTCCAACATCTCTCAGGGTACAAGGAAGGCATGTATCAAGACTCAACTCAGTTCTGGTACCTAGGTGGTGGAATGAACTTCCTATAGATGTCAGAAGAGCTGAATCACTGGCTGTCTTTACACTGTATCTGAAGAGCTACCTCTTTGTTAAATAAACACTTATGTTGTACTTACAGTGGCAAGAAAAAGTATGTGAACCTTTTGGAATTTCATGGTTTTCTGAATAAATTTGTCATAAAATGTTATCT
>JAOTRN010000017.1:5778093-5797859 GCA_028566695.1 Bagroides melapterus
ATAAAATTTTATGACAAATTTATTCAGAAAACCATGAAATTCCAAAAGGTTCACATACTTTTTCTTGCCACTGTATAAGCACCCTGTGTTCTTTTCGAGCTATATTATCTCTAAAAGACTCATGGAATTCTTATTTGGTGACCTAGTGAACCATTGATGGAGACTTCAAAGCACCACTGTAAGTTGCTCTGAATAAAGGTGACTGCCAAATGACATAAATGTTAAATTATACTGGTAATGGTTATGAGGTCAGAACTTAGCAAAATCAATTTTGGCTAAACAAATACATCTCAGTTTACTTTGAAGGAACTCAGTGCTGCATTATTTCATTGATTGATGTTATGGTAATGCTTCTGTGACACCAGTTACTAAAGCATGTGTGGAAATATGTCAATTCTATAAAAGTACCATACAAGGGCCTTTACGTCATTGTATCCCCAGCTTCTTTCTCTTCAGGAAGCCATTTGTCTGTTAATCGTGGACTGTTTCACTGTTTGTTTAATTCTTGATCATTGGAGCATGGCTAGCATACGGTAAAAAAGATGTGTGCCACCATGACCCCAACATTCTTACATGGTACAACCCACACAATATTTGTGTGGCAAATATTAGCAGATTATAGCAGAGCAACATACAAACAAACAAAAAATACATAGCTTCTGCCTGGCTCTCTTTTTAGTGTGCTGGGAGTCAGGCATCTGTGCCCTATAGCTCGGGCCCAGCATCTGCCAGGGTGGCACATTGGCTCCAATCATGGGGGATCACTGGTTGAATTAGTGGAGACAGAGATGGAGATGTGTATTTCCCATCTACTTACCCTCTCCACCAACATGGGGGCTCCTGTTCCAGATTCAGAGTCTTGCTCTGTGAACTCCTCTGATCCAAACAAGGACTCATTTTCTACATTCATCCCCATGAAGTTAGATGTGGGCATACATTTGGGTGCATCAGCAGAGCATCTCACATTTGAGATGCTGCTTGAGGTTGTGACTGTAGCCACGCTTAATTTAGATTGGCCAAAAAAGCAGGAAATGGTTCTCTCAGATAGATGGCTTCTTCCTCTTCCCAAAAACTCTGACTCGTCCCTAAACTCCAAACCGAGCTTTTGTGTACTTTGTGGAATCCATATTCAGCTCATGTGCACAGCCGATTTCAAACCCTTCTATGGTTAAGGGGCTTCGTAAGCATGAGCATTAGGTGATGCTGAGAGTGGAAGAGACAAGCATCTTGGTCTTTGTGGACTAAATATTTCCTTCAAAACTGTGCAACGCAGTCAGTAAGGTTTATGTGGCAGCAGGGCAGGCTGGTGCATCCCTGCACATCATGGCAGTTCTTCATCTGGGAAACAGGTTTAACCTTCCATACAACTAAACAAATCTGTGTGTATGTTTGGCTGTTCCATGGATTCTGCGGTTGCCATGGACAGGCACCTGAGGCTGAATCTTACTTGGATAACGAAAATGACAAAGCTGAGAAAACACTAGTTAACAGGTATCAGTAAGCTAAGTCGCAGCCAGTGATTCCAGTTTCATCAGCTATTACTGGCCAGGGCCTAGCCCCCACATGGAGAACCAGAACACTCAGAAATATAGGTGTCCATTACATGACGTATCCAACCTCTCTCAATACTCTCAGGGGTGTTTGTTACTGGTTGATGCCTCCTTGAGATGTTTCAATATATCTCAACATCATTTTCCTTCCTCATGATGCTGTCTACTTTGTTATGCTGTTTACTTTACAGTTCCTCCTGTAGCAAAGCACCACACAACAAAATGATGCCACACTCATGATTCACAGGTGGGATGGTGTTCTTTGGCTTGCATGCCTTGCCCTTTTTTCTCCCAACATAATTGTCAATATGGACAAACTATTTAATTTAACTACATAAATTTCCCTCTAAGACAAGAAATGTATCTCCTTTCTGATTGACATGATGCTCCCATGCTGTTTAAACCTGTAAACTACTATTTGTTTGCAGGCACTTGGAAATCACTCTCATGGATAAACCAGTCCTGTGCAAATCATTTTCTGAGCTCTTGGCTAATTTCTTTTGCTTTTTCCCATGATTCCCAGGATCTACTGTAAGTTTGAAGTTAAAATACATTTACAGGTACACAATTAGTGAAATAGCCTATTAGAAGCTAACTGGTTAATTGTCTAAAATTTCTAGAATTTTCCAAGAGGTTTAAAAGTGTAGTAAATTTGTTTATGTAAACTTCTGACCCCTGGAACTGTGATATAGTTCACTGAATGTGAAAATAACTATCTGTAAACATCTTTGCACCACACACATGGCAGATGTCCTAAAAGCCTTGCCAAAAATATAATTTGGTAATATGAATTCTGTACAGAATTATACTTCTGACTTTGACTATATTTGTGTGTGTGTGTGTGTGTGTGTGTGAGTGTGTGTAGAAGGAATTATATAGTAATGATTAGCATTTTCTACAGGTTTTGACTACAAGAAAAGGTGTTTTCTTTAACAGTCAGTGGAAACTGGTAAAAAAAAAAAAAAGGAAATAAGTAAAGTAAGTAAATAATATTTATCTGCTAGAATGTTAAAAGGGTTTTATACCCATTTCTGGAGTCAAGGTCATACAAAGAAAAAGCACTAGGGCTCTGTTGTCTTGCACTAAAATTGACTTTCTGATGCTCAGTACTATTTGTCAAGACACCAGTATCTGACCCCTCAACCCTGAAATCCTACCCTGCATCACTGTCAAAGGAGTGATCTGTTTTATCTCTCATATACAATGGATGTTCTGGCCATTTCCTATCTCCTTTCTTGCCTTTTTAGAAAATGATATACAGTTCTGTTTTGTTTTGTTTTTTTTCAGCACATGAAAGATGCTCTGCTTATCACATATGAATGGTAGTGGGAAGAGGGTTATGTTAGCATATAAAAGAAGCTCATTTCCACAGGAGGAAGCAAAGGGAAATGAGCCTGTGTGTGGCCCACCCTTAAGGAAACAAGCATGTGTGTGTATATGGGTGTGTGTGTGTATGTGTGTCACACCCTCATACAATACAACATTTCTGGCATCAGAGATCTATTTATGCATAAATCTACACTAACAATGAAGCAGATGTTTATTATTTATCTAGCATCATTGTGAACATTTTATGTGTTTCTATTTATAGGTATGAACATAATCCTTTAAAAATATGTTAATTAAATAAGGCACTGTTATTTTATTGATTACTTTTGTCACGCTCCAGTTGTGTTGCTGTATGCCTGATTTTGTCACAATAAACTGTCATGTGTGTTAACATGTTGGATTATGTATTTATGAATTGCCCACTCTAAGATGAATTAAATAAATTAAGTATGATCATTTTGATTATAAATACCATATTTGCTGGTAATAAAGAGCACATGTATAATTTTTACATTTCTGTTTAATATATACTTAATCTACCATGATGTCTGATCATAATCAGGAAAACAATAAGTTGTCATAGCAACACACAATCTCTTCACAGTCAAATGGACAAAATCTTAGTCATGGATCATTCCATCTTTATTATACTGCAAGATCTTTTTATTTAATGTATGTTGGGTTTGCCTCATATATCTAGTAAGATGTGCACTGAATTTTAAAATCCACATTCATTTTCAATACAAATATACCAACAAAAAGCGTCTTCTTCAACGCAGTGTTGAGGCTGTACTCACTCATGATCATGATGTTAGCATTGGCGAGTAGCCTCCCGTGTCTGTTGGAGGCTTCACACTGATAAACTGCGCTGTCAGTGGGTCTGGCATTGTGGATCATGATGGTGTCATCATACACTTTTCTGTTGGTTGCTGGAACCTCTGAAACAGCAGTACAACATCAGCAGTGGCTTACAGCAATCTTATTTGTTTACTTATTTATTTAAAAATAACTTGAAAATGAAAAGTATATATATAGATAGATAGATAGATAGATAGATAGATAGATAGATAGATAGATAGATAGATAGATAGATAGATACCATATTATGTATTTAAGGAATAAAACGTTTTTCTTTGTTTTCCTGGAGTTGTTACTGAAACCCCAATGTCTTAGACAACGGGCATTGGTTTATATCTGTGATTTGAATTATAGGAACCGGTGTGTCATGAAAAATCGTAGTGAGGAATTCAGCAGCACCCTGGTTTAATATAATGGTTCATGTATAGAAATCTGATTTTATCCTAAACCTGAGTCATACTGGCTACAAGCATACTAAGTCTTGATTTCCTGAAAAGACATTCTGCAGACATAGGATGAATCAGGGATATACCACTAAGAGCATGCCCATTCACCATCCATGACACAGTGGGTACTGGGTTGCCATATGCAGCACATCTGATGACAACATCAGCTCCGATGACATGCAACTGACCCGTGGGTTCAAAATTCCACTTAGGAGGCTCTGTTACAAAAGAACAACATAAAATTACACACAATGTAATGACAAGCCTGACAGATCCAAACTAATAATTTGATGAGTCAAAGCTACATTATTATTGTTTTCTTTCACTTTTTGCTTGTTTTGTTGTCAGTGGAGAAAAGGGGGTTGAAAATACTCTCTTTGTTCTAAAACTGTTAAGTAAATCTATAACTCCAGCTACTTAAAAAGGATTGACTGACAAATAAGTAAAAAAGAATATCCCACCTTCCACTGATACATGAAAGTAATGCACAGCTGTTCCATGTGAATTATAAGCTTTGCACATATATTTCCCTTCATCATCTTCTTTCACTTCCTCTATGGTCAGGTGCTTCCCAAAATTCTTTAACACAGCTCGGTCAGGAAGTTTGTCTCCTATCTTGATCCATTCAACCATTGGAGTTGGGCTGGAGGAAGAAAAGGCCATGATAATAAATATTCATTAATAAATTGCATGACAAATAGTGTTGTTCTTTATGTGGCATTTAGAAATGGGAAATAAATTTTATATGAATGGATTGGACTAGTACTTGAAGGTAAACACATTATCTGAGAATCCTATGTAATGTGATATTAATGTTCTAATCTATATATTAATAGTCAAAGAGCTCTTGGTTATCATTACACTAATGTCTGTAAATGGCACACAGTACTAGAAATCTGATATCAGTAAATAAGTTGAATTTGGGTAAATGAGAGACTGTTACTTACAAGCCTTCAGCAATGCATTCTAATATCAGTTCCTCCCCTTTCACAATATGAGTGAATGTCTGACCACCAGAGGGCGACAGAAGACTGGGCTTCCTCTCCAGAATGGCGTTAGCTAAGATCCATATGATACATATGTAAGACCATATGATACATGTGATTACATAAAAAGCTGTTTCTTTTAATTTGTGCATGATGGTGTAGTTAATTAATCTAATAATACATTTTCAAATTTCACTAAAGCAGTTTGTTTCAGTGTAAGCATTAAACAAGGTGATATCTGAGTTTCAGCGACTAAAAAGATTTGCTATCTAGAGAAGCAGAGGTAGTGAACGATGCTCACCTGTTCCCTTTCCACTACCAGATTGACTCAATGACTTTGCTGAAACGGAGAAATGGAAAACATATGGAAAACACATGGAGGTACAAATAATCAATCCAAAAATGAATGCAATAAACCATAAATGAGATATAGACAGCTGGCAATGGTGACTAAAGTGACGGTCAGGGATATGTAATGCCATTTTGTTCTAAAGAATGTTTTATACATTAATTTAAAGAATAAATTCTTTAAATATTGCTTTTTACACTGCCTCCAAACAATGAGGCAGTGTAAAAAGTGTTCATTTGGTCTAAAGCCAAACCATAATGTTTGAAATAAACCATATACAGCCCAACAAATAAGGTAACACCATTCTTGATCAGCACATTGGTGGGAACATACTGTAGGTTCCTTTTCAGCAGGAGGAAGCAGAAAGCTTTTGGACGGATGGAATCAAATTAAAGGTGACTAATTAAACTGTTAAAGAGAACCTCGTCTAGTCAGTAAGATCTGCATTTAAGGTGAATATATATGACCATTAGAATAGTATGTGCTTTTTGAAAAGCACATTCCAGATTTTGTCTTCTCTTGGCTTTTATAATAACTTCGCTCACTGTTCTGAGAAGTCATCCTACTAGATTTTGGAGTGTGGCTGTGGGGCTTTTGCTCATTTTGCCAAAAGAGCATTAACCAGATCAGGCAGTGATGTTCGGTGATGAGACCAGTGTTCCAGTTCATCCCAAAGCTGTTCAGTTGAGGGCTCTGTGCAGGCCACTCAAATTCTTCCACACAGCCCTTTGCAAACCATCCTCATTTCTTATTGGTTTCATGGACTTGTGTGTAGTGTGTGCAGAGAGGCATAGTCATACTCGAACAGATTTGGGTTCCTTTTGTTTCAGTTAAGTGAAATTGTAACTCCAAAACATACAAAAATATTCTATACAATTTTGGGCAAGAGAAGTTTGCAGCAAGATCTAAGTGTTTACAAACTTTTGGCCATAACAATACAAGGCTACAAAAGAATAATATCAAAGAATAGTTTTTTGTGTATTCATATGCTTAATTTTTATATTGTAATACAGCAAAAAGCAGCATAATCAAGGGGTTAATTCTTTGTATGTAAATGGCAGTAAATTTTTGAATGTCCACCCAGCAGAAGTATAATAAATCACAATGTATCTTTATCACAATGTATCTCTATCTCCTGGTCCAGTGTTTCTAGTTCATGCTTCATATGCCTTCCTTTAATAGTTGTGACTATTATTACAATATGCTGTTCTTAAATCCCTGACCATGACTTTAATGTAGGTGAAAAGACATGAGCTTTATGAACATTGTTGATGTCTAAAAGGATCTTTCACAGAATGGATGACATGTCCCATATGTCTGAAAAACAAATGACCATGAATCAAACCTGCTTGATCCATCACTTCACCCTAGACCTCAGATGAATGCTAGTGCTTTCTATGGCTGAGCTAATGCTATGTCATTGATCAAACACCAAATTCTTGCTGACACATAAACTGTGAAGTCTTATGTTATGTTCAGGTCAAAAGGACAGATTTGAAGGTGGAGCAAGATAAAAACTCCTTTCGTTCTCGGGTGAATATTGGATTTTGTTTTATTAAAGCTTTTTCAGTGACTACTTATTCAGTAGCTACAGCGAAGATAACATGAAAAGCTTCCTAGTTCTACGACCATACACACTGGATGGTAGTATGTCAGTCTGTCACAGGAGACCATGCATACTCCCATTCACTCATTCATACTTATAGGCCTATACAGCATAGCCAATCCACATACTGACATGTTTTGGGAGGTAAGAGAAAACCACAGAACCCAGACAAAGCCGAATTGAACACAATGTGAACCTGTTAAACTCCACACAGTGAATAATCCAAGCTCAGGATCAAACCATGGGCCCTGGAGCAATAAGCAAACTACTGCGCTACTGTGCCACCCGAGCTACAAGAGTGAAGAATATGATTATAAATAGAAATTTAATCCAGTAACCAGATCCAGAAATATGCTAATAATTTTACAGGTAGTGTGTGGCTCAGTAATTAAAACATCTGCAATGATAAGCAGAAGGGTCCCATGCTATACCTGACCCTGCTAGGTTTTTAATACACTAGGATGGATTTTTATTTATTTATTTTCTCAGTCTGTTTTTTCAGTTGTGATTTAAGAAAATTTAACAACTTTATGTTTTTTTTCTTAATGTATTTAAAACCATAACCTACAATATGCAGCCTCTATCTGAAAGCATTTATTTTCTAGATAGGGGTTAAGCACAGCATTTAAGCAATGCATAAGCTTAAAGCGTGTCAAGTATACTTTGTACCTTACAGAAGTAATTGACCTGGGTTAATGGACAATACATTAGTGAACAGATTGTTTGAGGGTTATACATACAGTTGCTGACAATAACGGACATGGCGGTTTTCTGGACGATGGTACGTATTCTTGGGAAGGATGCATAGCAGCAGTAATCTCTCCGACTGTCTGTCTGAACAGCATTAGAGAAATAGAGATTCCCATTCAGCCCCACAGTCACTCTCTTGTCTTGCTCTATCTGCTTCATACCTTTAAGAGAAATGGGACAAATACTTTCAGTGCTGTTGTGTGCCTGCAAATGCATAACAAATATAGCAATATCCGTACATTTACATTTACATTTAAGGTCATTTGGCAGACGCCCTTATCCAGAGCGACGTACAAAAGTGCTTTTAAATCTGTCTTTGAATAGATTAGCTCAGGTTCAGTATGTTGCAATGTATGTTGCAAAAATCCGCATAATATTTGCTCAGCCTCTTTATTATTAATTTTATGTTATTAATTATTAATTTTATGTTGAGTGCAACATTAAACATAATTTGATGATCAAAGAATGCCTCTTTGTAAGGGCATTTTACTAAGTGAACATGCTGTGATGCTAGAACAGGACACTCAAATACATTTTATGAGTATTTTTTTTGGATAATACAGTAATGCAAATTGTTTGTTCAAAAATAAGTGAAAAAAATTAAACCAACTTTTTATAGAAGCATGATGTGATCCAACATGTTTGCATGTATTGGTTGGTCATGCTTGGTTACTCACTTATGGTCATCCAATAGATTTCCAGTGGAGGAATTCCTTTAGGTGGATTGCATTCCAAAATAAATGGCTGTCCTTCTTCTACCTTGATCGGCTCAATTTTCTCTTTTGGGAACTTTGGAACATCTGGAGAGTACAATAAACACAAGGCAAGTGCTGAAATGGGCAGATGTAGTAATATATCGTGGCAGCAGGAGGGCAGTAAGAGGCCTGGTTCGTTATAGTTTTCTTAAGAATGTGCCAACATAAAACAGAGATTTATAGCACCCCACAACCTTGGTCCCAAAGCACAGCAATAACACACTATTACTACATCATCGTCTCATGTCAAACTTCAGTGAGTGACTGAAGTGCTCATGCTTTGTCATTGCTGCCCCCTCTGGCCTGGTTCCATGGTCCAGAGATTTATACAGTGGGTTTTAGAGCACTGTAAGCAATGTATCTAGAAGAATGATGAAGTTAGAAGTGAGTCTATTTTTCACCCACTCTGTCCCAAGGTTCACATACACAAAATTATAATGCAGACAGAGGGGGCAAAGTTCAGAGGGCTTTTAACAGGCAAATACAGTGGACACCCCCACAGAGAACAAGAATGGCCATTTCAGCAGACTCCAGCCTCTAAATCTAACTGAAAGTACCATAATAGTACACTCATATATTACTCACTGGGAATGATGAATTCAATTTCCTCTGACATGGCAGTTCCAAGCTTGTTGTAGGCGTAGCAGCGATAGGTCCCTTGATATTCAGTGAGGTTCCCGTTATTCGGTATGATGAACGTTCCAGAGTCTTCATTAGTGATCAGCATGGGGTCCTGATAAGGATCAAAATCCTGTCCATTCTTTGTCCATTTGAATCTATGGGGAAAAAATCTTGGCTAAACAATCTGCATCCTAAAATGATTTACAGCATGCTGATAATTGCAGATTGTGAGTAATTCAGTTTTTTTTTTTTTACAAAGTTATACACACAATATTGATATTCTAAATCATTTCTATTTTATCAATTGCACATATAAAATCATTTATTCATTCAGCTTCATTAAGCTTTATCCTGGACTGGCTTGTGGTGAATCTAGAACCTATCCCAGTCATATTAGGTATGATGCAGGAATACACCCTGATTAATATACCAGTTCTCAGACATTCTCACACATGTTCACACCTCAAGTCAAGTCAAGTTATTTCAAGTCAAGTCAAGAAGGTTTTATTGTCATTTCAACCATATATAGCTGACGCAGTATACAGTGAAATGAGACAACGTTTCTCCAGGACCGTGGTGCTACATACAACAGAAATACAAATAACAACACAGAGCTAGGACTTAAACTATGTTAGTCCTAGCTACATAAAATGCATCTGTGCAACCTAGTGCAAACAGAGCGAAACAGAGGACAAAAGACAATGTAGAGACACAATACAAAACACAAAACACAAATTCAGCACAGACTTGTGAACATGTGGATGTTCTATGGTGAATGTGCAAATTAAGCTGGTCAAATTCATCAATGCGTAAGTTTTTGGAGTTGAGAGAAAACCAGAAAACCCAAAGAAATCCCACATGGACATTTGGTTCAGGAATCCTGTAGATGTGTGACAGTAATGCTTCTGTAATGTAAATACTGTACATACCAAACCTAGCCTGTATTTGGTCATGTTTTTAATTCATTATGTGTGCATTAGGAGGAGAAACTAAACTTATATATGACTTAATAATATGACTAACAGCTCAACTGGAATAAAATAAATCTAAATAGTATAAACATCATGTTATTCAGTTATGTTATTATTCCATTTGTATCTATCTTTACATACTTCTTAGAGTCACAACACACACTAACCAAAGCGAATGGTGCCAAATGAACCTTTGGATGAACAAAGACCATTAGACCATTTTAATTAATTAAACAGTTTAATGTTTAGCTGGATGTTCACCAGAGTTTACTTTTAGTTACAATTTAAGGGGGTTCATGTTACTATAATCTTAATATCTTTTATGCAGTTATTTACATACAACATCTTTATTTCTTCATAGTTTTCATAGTTTTATTTAATTAGCATACCATCGATCCTGAACAATTGGCAGATCAAAACATATTTTCTGTTATTCAGTTAACTGTCTGTCATTACATAAGCAGATAAAAAAAAAAATCCCTTTTCTTAGATGGTAGCAGTGCTGTAATTGCTATTGTGATTAAAACGGAACTGCTGATGAGAGAGCAATACAGACCAGAACCTCTATATTAAACATATCTAACTTAAAGATCTGGTGATCTCATTTCCTACATGTGCTCTGAACAACTGCCTCCCTGTCTGCCTGACTGGATGCTTTAAGTGTTGCCATGGAAACTGCACAAGAAAGAAGGGTGTCATAAATACTCAACCAGCTTGTAACCACCCTGTGTTTGATCCATAATTTTTTAAATGTACATTTCATGTTGCATGCAGTGATATTTAAATAAAACAAACAAACAAAAAATAAATGATTAACAATTTCTCTGCAATGTTATCATTTTTAGCTTTACTTTCATTGTATTATTTTGTTATTTTGTTTTGTTATACTTTGTTTATTGTTACATTACATCATTATGTATTTAAATGTACATATGCTTTTTTAAATATACATGTGCTCACTTTATTTAGAACCAGACAATTGCTTGAATGAGCAGGTGTACATGTACTCCACAGATACAAATAATTCGTCTATTATCAGTGGTTTACTCCAGCCTATTACTATTACTATAGACCGACAGAGCACTGCCAGTTTTGTGAAAAGACAGTGTTGTATTGAAATACAGTTCCTTAGTAACCTTAATCACATTTTACTGTTCAAGAAGTTCAAGTTATGTTCTGCAAATGGCTTTTTGTTTTGACATTTTGTGAATAAAAATGTAATTAATTTTAGTCGTTTCTGGGATTTTCAGTGCTTTCCAATGTTTCTGGATGCATAATGGTAGGGTTCACATTTACTATATAATAGCTAAAATATTGTGCATTAATATATAGACAGCACATATGAAAATTTTGCATAACACAGAATACTGGCTGCAAAAGAATCATTTAACGCTATTTGCTTTGTTTTAAAATGTACTACACGACTGCAGAATCTCATCAAGAGCATTAGGCAAAGGTAGCTGTACTTTTGTTTTAGGATACACCTCTTGGCACTGCAAATGATCTAGTGTGTGACTCTAAGCATGAGTGCATGTGTGCACTTGTTTGTGTGCTTACTCTGGATCAGGGTTGCCTTTGGCTTCACACTTGACTGCAAAGCTCTCATCAAAGGACAAAGCGATAAGAGTGGCTGGTGACTGCTCTGTTATCGTTGGCGGCTGCTCAACTGGGTAAAGAAAGCACAGGAGAGGCAGTTACACTACACAGTAATACACAAGATGCTCAGGAGTATGGGGCAACTCAGATGTGTGCTTATATTAAGCGTGGGCAATGATTTGTGCGTTCCTGTAAGGACCTGCTGTGACAATGTGACCTTAGGGCTTGATTAACAATGATGTGTAGGTCTAATTCAAGCTGCACAAAAGAGTTACACATAATAATATGGTGTAGGAAAAAAAATAATCAGCAAATGTAATCATAATCAGTGGCAGAATCATGGTTTGAGTTCAAGTAAATATGAAACTGATGACTTATGAAAAGTACACTGAATTGCTGGTTTATCAGGTTCACACTCTTCACACATCACACACCTTGTTCTTTCCAACAAGTCACTTCATGTGACTGTGGTGTGTGGTGTATATAAAACAGACCATCTTTTTGTATTATCAAACAGCTCACATCTGGCATGGGATATAGTGGATGTTCAGAATGTCATTCCATTTATCAGATCTGTCTTGACTGGTTTATAATAGTCAAAGTCCATGCTTGGTTCAGACCAAAACAGTTCCACTGCTTAATTTAAAACATCTGTGTAAGATCAAGTAGATTCCTTCTGCTAAAATTCCTGCAGAAGTAATGAGGCACAATATGGTATCCTACTAGATAGGTCTACCTAATAAACTGGCAACTCAGTCTTTCTAGTGAGGTATACAGAAATATGCCAGTTCTAATAAACTTGTCAATGCAAAAAAATTAAAAAATAATTATCTTATTAAATTATCTTGTAACAGTTTTGAATAGAGATTTCATGTTTCTGTAAAATTCACATTTTATTTCAACTGGATGTTTAAAGAAAAAGCCACCAAAAGGCATTATAATGCATGACATGCATCAAATATTGGGCATATATACAGTACATACACACTGCAGCCACAAATTATTAAACAATAAAACACATTATCAACAGCAGCTAGACAATACACAACACACAAGGGATGTATTGAATTGTAGCTCATAGCAGACAGACTGTGTTGCAAACACAACCTGCTCTCTTGCTTCATTTAGCCAGAAACATGCTAAAAATAAGAGTGAAACCACATTTTTGTAGGTCTGACCCACTTCTACAAAAGGATTCAGAAACATGTTATGAGTTGTTGGCCTTTTAGCATGATTGAATAAATTAATCCAAATGCCAGAATCATTGAAAAAGAAAGGTTCAAGGAGCATGAGTTGTTCTGTAATGTTATACAGTATTTAACACATCATTGCCGTAGAAATATTGTATTTTATGTACAGAATCAGAATCAGGTGTTAATGAATGGCATAGATCAGATAAAAACCAATAGCCTTATATTATGGCTCACAAAATTTACTGTGGCCCAGGCAGAATTGATTTGAGATTGATACTGCAATTGAGGGCTGGAATGTTCAAAACACAGCCCAGAGCAAGGCTGGAGATCCTTGGCAGTTAATTCTCCCATGTCATCTGTCTTAGGATCTTTGAAAGGTAGCCTGCCACCCAACACATTATAATTTTTCCTTTTACTTTATGGTGCCAACAGACTGTGTTAACACAATTAGCTAAAATCCAATAGCCTTTTTCTCTGACTAAACCTGCAAATGAATTTATTGAATATTATTTAGTCATGGCTATGGTCAAAAAGCACAAGGTTAACTCAGAAACCAATACAATCCAAAACCTTTAGTATAAAATAATTTTAAATGACAGTTTCATTTAAGTTGGCGTGTTTAATTATTTACAGCCCCTGAAAAGTTTGACAGGTGTTAATGTTGATCTCATTGTGAAAAATATGAATCAGGAGAAAAATTTCCAAGGCATTAGATATACCTCAGAACTCTGTAAAAACAATCAAGAAGTTGATAATATATGGTACAGCAGTGACATCATTAGAATTATTAGAATTACAACATTAAAAGAATTGCAGCAATTATAGGCAAGCACATGTCCCTACATGTGATAACAATCTCTGAGGTCTCTACGCTATGATGAAAACAAAAAAGCTCAAAAGATTGAACGCTGTGATGAAACCAATTAGGGGTTAATACACTTATGCACCAGGTTATTGTGCATTACTGTTTCTTTCTCTTCTTCTTTGCAAATTAATTTATCAGATTTATGATAAAGGTAGACAAATTCTGAATTTTTTTTTAATTACATTTTTAATCACAAAAACCTGCCATTTTAACCGTGGTGTTTTTACATCACTATAAGACTGGCTTTAAGGTATTAAAATGGCTAGGACACTGCTTCTCTACATCAAGGAGTTTACCAGCAACATAATATGTGTTTGAAGCCATTCGGTTTTGAAGCTATTTATTAAAATAAGTTAAAAGGTGATATTCACAATGCAATATGGCTGCTCTATTTCACCCACTGGAAAAGATTGAGATGACAGCTGATTGTAAAGAAGGAAAAGACATTCAAGTTAGAAGGCTTCTCCTCTATGGATCCAGACCATATTATATATTCAGACCATATACAGTATATATACATTTTCTTGTATATATTGGAAACCAGATAAATGTTTTCCATTTATAAATGATATATATGTCTATTAAATCAGGCTAGTTCTAAGAGTATAAATGGAAGAATAATTTTCTCTCATTAGTTTGCTTGGGTTTGGAAAAAATGTTCACTTGTACACTTGGCAGCATATTAAGGAATACATCCATAATTTATCATCCATGAAGGAGAAAGAATATGAAGTTAAAGCCTAATAATCAGTGCTGGCAAATTATGATATGACATTAATCACTACTTACTTTCTAATGGAATGTCCAGAGAGTTTGTGAGATGCCTGGTATTGAGGAATGTCCCCAGTACTAGGGCGACACCCAGTCTCCACAGTAATCGCATCATTGGCTACACCCTCAGAGCTGAGCAGAGGAAGAAGAGAAGACTGTTGCGTGAGCCAGATTTTAGTACATCTCACTCCAGTAAGTTCAGAAGAGTCGTGACCTGTGCAAGACACACACAATTAACACACAACTGCTCACTATCAGCCACTGCTAGAGATTACCAAATGACAATGTGTGAGCGCAAACACACGCACACACAAATCCAGCACATACAGACAGCATCTAACTGTTACAGTTCTCCCCCCAAAGGTTCACACCCACTGGCACACACCATATGCTCACAGAAACTGCACGGGAACTTGTATGTTCACCAACACATGCTTAAACAGCACCATGCACGCACACAAACACACACATCACTGAAAGAACACACCTGCATTGATGCTTCCTACCCACACGTCTCTTTACACAAAATGAGCAGAATCTCCATAATAAAGGTTTCTGCTGCACACTCCCAGGAAACAGATATTGTATCCCTGTTTATTATGTGTTGGAGTGAGTGGCAGACACATTTTCCTGCATCTTCTGATGCATAATATATCATACAAAAAAGCCATGAATGTAAATAAATGGATGCCCTCCTGTGGCTATGATAATGCACAGCAGATGTTGCAGAAATTAGTCTGAATTATGAATTCAAGGCACGATAACAGAAAAAGATTCTGATGAACTGGTTTTAAGAGTGATAGTGTTGCCATAAAACGGATGTCGCTCATTTGCAGAGAGCAGCTGCCATTAATATTCAAGTAGGAACACAGAGGTAAGGGTATAATGGTGCCTGAAATGCTGTGAAAGCACTTTTTTTTACTTATTTTTTAATAATAGCATAACCACCAGTGTTTTTTTTAGTCTGCTAACACAGACTGTTAGAATGTTACTGAACTTCACATGCAGCTAGAAACCAGAGGCTATAATATAATGAAGGCTCAGTGGGGGGTCAGGTACAAGAGGCTCATACTACAGCAAACGAGACAGTGCTTCAAACGTGAGCATGAACAGCCCCGCCCCCACACATTTTACTGCTCAGGGCAAAATGCAGCTTTGCTGAATGTTGCTTTATTGCAGTGCATCTCTTACACAGACAGAAAAATGATCAAAAGGACAGTTCCATTATGCATGGCCTATTTATTATAGTAAACACTTGTGTTACAGGTTTAGATTCAGTTAATACCTGGAAACTGTCAACACTGCGTTATTCCAGATGGGTATGTCACCTAGCACAATGTTTTTTCTTCTCTCAAAACAACCATCAAATCCATCAATTAAATACTTGCCTAAAGTTGTTTTACAGGGATTACATTAAAGCATGTCAAGCTTATTCAAAGATATTATTCTATCCAACACATTGCAGGGATAATACAGTGATATTAATCTATTTTATGTATCTTAGAATTACACAGACAAAATTATATTTCATTTTTGTCTCTTTCATCAGTTGATATTGATATTGAAGGTTGAGAAAACATGTCTATAGTACACAGTACCCAGCCTTTTAAGCAAAGGTGTGTGATTTAGTACTATATCAATTGAGCGTATAAATGATGCTGCATGTGCTTTACATATACATTGATTGCAGGTGTTTAGACAGTTTACAAATGAATTTAATAGGCTTATGTTCACATATGGTTCATGTACCAACAACCTGTTCAAAACATGATATCCAGTGCCTGAGAAAAGCACACTTAGCTAGCAAGCAAGCAATCTTCTGGCAACGTGACAATTTTACAGCTCTGTTTGTATTTACCTCACATATCTACATAATGGGAGCATTACACAAGATTTTCCAAATATTGCATGACAGGCCTAAACTTAACCTTACTGTACAAACTAGAATGGAGCAACATCAAGGCCTTTTCTTTCTAATAACAATTACTGCTGTGATTATAGTTACCATGAGAGTACATTAATTTGTAATATTTATTTACATAATTAACAACAGATAAACAATTGTAATAACAGTTCCTGGCTAATCCTAAGATAACTGCCACTAATTATCTGGCATTCATGCTTTGGTTTTAACTCTGATTTTTGCAGCAGATTCACTTGAGTATCTGCTGATGAGCCCTTCTCATTCGGGCTGTGACCCAGCTCATTAGATTCCTTCCTTTTGGATCTAATTAGTCAAATATCCAACAGCAAAAAGAACTACTAATTATAACATAATGGGCATTTGTGAAAGTGGAAAAAAGAAGTCTCCAGCCAACTCAGCTAAGTGACCCCACAAAATTTCAGCATTTCATAATGTTCAGAAACATAATGCACAACATGCCCAAATGGCTTTTCTGAACAAATGAAAAGTCAAGCAGAAAGAATTCATGACCCAGCCTCAATCAATCCCTCTCTACCCATTTCCTCTCCACTACTTAATCTGCTGTGCAATTTAACAAATCCCAACAGGAAAACATAGATCAAACACCAGTGCATGAAGACTTTATTGAACGATTGACATATGTGCAAGAAGGAGTCGATTCCCTTTATTTCTCTGTAGGAGGGTTGTGTTTTCCAGATGGGTATTAGCGCTGCTCTACAAATCTGAGTATTGTGATAATGGGATTAACTCTGTCTCGCTCCTTCTGTCAAGTCAATGCCAGTTGCTCTGACCCCCAGTATGGTCTATGTGAAAGTCAAAAAAGTCATTAGAAACTAAGAATAATTTGCTTGTGCACCAGTAACCCATTTATTTTATATTTTTACAGTATCTAGTTTTAACATGTTGTGCCTTCATCAACCAAAGGCCTCTCAGATAGCTCTATTATAACTCCACTTTAATTGAACTGGAGCCCTCTCCATCAAGTTGAATTTGGCTGCTCTTCATTATTGTTGAGTGTCTAGCAGGATGCAGTATGGCCATCTGGCTGGGGACAGCTTGTAAACCATAGGGCCGGACATGAAAGACGTTCAATTTAGATCTACTTCATCCATATGGTATATAGCAGTAGTGTCTATTTACAAAGCTTCACTATAGACATACATAGTATAAGTAGTTTTAATATTACAAATATCTTTTGAGATAGGCACCCTCTTGGTAATGAAATGTCTTCATTAACATATGCTGAGCATGGTTCTTGAACAGAAACAGCTAACCTGCCAGGCAATTGCTCATATACATAGAACTAAGACCTTTTTAAGGACCTCTGGTTGTTTCCTAATCCCCTTGCTCGGTGCCGGAGGCTCACACCCGAGCCTGCTGAAGTTGGCAGGAGGCTAAAAGCTGCCAGCGTGGGAAGCCCAGTGTGACCTCTGACCCACACTAGTCCTGGCACTGCCTAAGCACATCAGTATACGACAGGTGCCAGAAAAGGAGGAGAGGAAGATAGAAAGTGGGGCAAGGAAAATCTGGAGCAGTCTTTTCAGATGGATGGCATCTCTCTCCCTTTCCTACACTTTCCTTGCTCACAGCGAGGACTCCTTTCGCACCATGGATAAGCATAAATCAAGAGACTGGGAAGGTGGGAAATTAAACTGACAGTGTGAGGCACCTTGTGAAGATCATTTGGTGGCAGAGCTCAGAGGCATGCGATGCCACCCACTTTCTTGTCACAGCATACTGTCTGCTTTTGGCAAATGTTATGAACTTGGGGCATTTTCCCTATAGAATTGTAATGTTCATTTTGTTGTAATAGCTATAGTTCTTATATAGTGTCCCTTATAGTTTTCCTTTCCAAGATTTATTGTAGATTTATTGCTCAGAAATAATCCAGAGTTTTAACAATTTCTCATCCAGCACAGGATTTTTTTTTACTCGCTGAAGATGAAACCCCTATTCTCTGCTAGCTCACTGTTAAATTGCCTTTTGTGTGGGAATTTTTCATGCTGGCCGCTAATGGGATTAGCTCATGTTAGTTGAATAAAGGAATTAGAATATCTCTAATAGTGGAAAATCTGATTCAGATCTCTTCCATACAACTCTGCCATGGGTGTGACTAACATTAGTAGGTAGTTATTTCCCTGCAGTTTTGTTTTCAGACTGATTATAGCCTTTAATTTTAGGTTTATTTAATAAAAAGGTGGAAAACGTTTGGCACATAACTAAGTTAACATGTATCCAAAAACCTACCTGGTAATGATATGGAAGCAGTGCCAATGAAATTAATAAATGATACTTAATTAGCAGCATAACTATTTATCTTATTTATCTAGTGATAATCTGACGTGGAAGTTAATGGTTAATAGCCGTTAATAGCAAGTATAATCTCCTTGGATTGGCAGGCTAATGGTTATATCAGAGAGATTGAAAGAAATTGTAGAAAATAATTACTGCCTGTATTGGCTGTCATTTAGGGACACCATTTCAAGCTTGCTTTAGCAGTAGTTAGTTAAGCTAGTTAGCTTTTTCCAGTAGTTAGCTTTTTCCAGTTGTGAGAGAAATTGTACACACTATACCAGTTTTAATTTCAAATGACTAACCTAAAAATCAGGCCACCACTGCAAAACACGTTAAAAATGCATTGGTTATTAAACTACTTTGGCCTTTTAACAGGCGGCTTCATAAAAATGCATAGAAAGATGGAGTGGGTGTTAAGATACATCCAAGAGAGTAAGAGGATGATGATGTTGATGGATACAGACTGAGCCACAATAAATGAACAGTGGAGTTCCTGACCTAAGCTCCTCTGTGACAGGATGACGAATAACCTGATGACCGCAGTGAAATGCACTGCAGGCGACAGAGATGGACAGGTCCCCTGACTCTAGGAAAAACACAATTTAAAAGCCCCATCAAATCCAACACCTTCCCAAAATCAGTAAACTGCAACATGTTATTTTTGGTTTTATTGATTAGGCTTTCCTGGGGTCTAGGTCAAGCTTTCACCACACAAAGATGTACTCCAGGCAACAGCAAACTGTAAGGATAGTAGTTCTGTTGTTCCAAATATTTCCAAATACTTAAAAAATTTCAAAATATATTCAGTAACAATGTGTGTAAAAACACACACACACACACACACACACACACACACACAGGTTTTATAATGATGGTCTTTCTTTTATGTTTTTGTATTAAT
>JAOTRN010000017.1:5825722-5846300 GCA_028566695.1 Bagroides melapterus
TTATTTATTGCACTATTTATTGTAAATAAGCCACCTATGCACTTCTGGTTAGATGCTAAACTGCATTTCATTGGCTCTCTACATGTACCTTGCACAATGACAATAAAGTTGAATCTAATCTAATCTAATATATTAGTTTTATATGTTAAAATTAAAACTTAAGTCAAAACTAAACACAAATCAACTTAAATTGAATGTGGAGATAAATGGTCCAGAAGGCAACATTATAAAAATCCATTTACAGATTAGCACAAAAGTATTATACCGAGAAAGAGTCCTTTACATTTAAACCCAGCCAGAAGAATAACCAGGCCCCAAGTTTACCCAACCTTACATGTTTTGTTTTAATAATAAAAAGAAAATTCCAACAAAAAACGTATACTTTGATCTTGATGTTCTAAAATATAGACTTATATTTCATACCGAATGATTCACATGATACACATTCTTATAGACTTAAGTATATGACTCTGGTAATTCGGTTGTCCATCTGGGGAACCCTTAGAATAGAGCAAGGTGTTTCTCTAGCAGAAAGGGTTCTGTGTAGAGCCCATTCAGCACCCAATACGCTTTCAGTGACCTTCTTTTCTCAAATGTAGATTTTATATAGATATAAATCTGTAATTGACTCAAAAAAAAAAGACTAAAAATGAAGTCCTGCCTGGTTCCCATTTTTTAGTGAAAAAAGTATCTATTTTAGTCTGCTCTGTTAAGTAGCCTACGTTAGGTTACATATATAATGCACAAGAAACAGGTTATAAGAAATGGAACCAGGCCAAGTTGTGCATTCATTTGTCATAAGCGTAACTCAAGAACAGCTTATGTATTCATTTATTGGTAAGCATAAGTCCAGTAAGAAGTTTTATTTATTTGTTTATGCATCCATCTATTTTGCTTATCTAACTGATTCTTACACAGGTTCATGGGGAACCTGGAGCCTATCCCATTGGCCTTGGGGCACAAGGACAGGGTGCCCATCCACTACAGGGTGCAATGATGCACACACTCACACAGCTATTCACACATTATGGACAATTTAGAAAAGAGAATCAACATATGAAAACCCAAAACACGAGAATATGCAAACTCTGCATACACAGAGCGGAGACAGGAATTAAACCTACCAGTCATCTTTAACAATGAAACTGCAATTACTATCCAAATTAACATTTTCCATTGCATTCACTTCCAATAAATAGAATAAAAAAGAGTTGAATCAGACATCTTTGATTTGTGAACTAAAATGCAGAATCTAAATATTCACTGTTAGTTTGAGAAAAGATTACATCAATAAAAGAAATGTTTATTTGAAAAGTATTAGAATTATTTAAGACCAAACTCTTGTGAATTCTGGAATATATGAAGGATAGAGAGAGAGAGAGAGAAATGCAGTTGAAAATAAAAAAGGGAATGTAATATCACTTCAATTAAAAAAAGGCAAATAGGGTCAGGAATATTCCAATAGAAAAGCTTACAGACTTTCAGAGAGGAGATGCTAACTACATCTGGTCTTTGAGGACAACATTCTGCTAATAAATACACGAGTGTCAGACTGTATATTTATAATTCACACCCTCTACTGTCAACCCAAATGAGGATTGGTTCGCATTTGAGTCTGGTCCCTCTCAAGGTTTCTTCCTTACCCATCTAAGGGAGTTTTTCTTTGCCACAGTTGCCTCAGTCACCTCAGGCTTATTGGTGATAAATACAAAAACAGTTAAATACAGGTCTATTAATCTTGACTGTTGTATTTCATTGTATAATATTAAACCCCGTATTATTATATTTATGTTCTTTAAAGCTGCTTTGAGACAATGTCCATTGTTAAAAACACTATACAAATAAATTTGAAATTGAAAAAGGCACAGGGAGAAAAATAATGGTTACTGGTTCTCTTCAGGTGCTTAATGGATGGAATTTGTAATTATGAACATAGTTTTTTGAGCACGATCACTATCCTGACTGGTTTGGCATTGTCTCCTACAACAGTTGCTCTTTCTGCAGGATAAGAACATTAAGATCTGGAGTATAACTGTGCTTTTGGCCCCATTGCAGGTTTTTTCATCTCCATTTTTTTCCACAGCATGCCAAGATCAGGCACAAAAACTGTGTTCTTTTTGTACCAAACCTAATAAATATTTTCCAATATTGGTTTCACAGTAATTTTTTATGGTCAAATTGTTGCATAGAATTGTAAAAAAGTAATCTCTGAGTACTAGATATTGCATAAACTGTTTCTGTAACACAACTGCTTAGCATGCTCTCTGCATTCATTTTGTTGTAGTGAAAGCTCATGATGAGCACACTGATGCTCAATTAGAGGATAATAGTGTCAGGCTCAAGGCTGTAAACAAGATTTTGCAATTCAGAGCACATGAGTGCATGTTGCATACATTTTGGTCTCCACCATAAATGTTAGTGAAGCAATATGACCTGAAACAAAATATATTACCTTAAAGTGTCCATTACCGTCCCACCAAATGGAATGAAGGCCATTGTGGTAGCATTTGTGTGGGTCTGCTGTTCGGTGTGACAGATAGGCTTTGTGGTCTGAGCCAAATTGGGGTGTTTATTAAGAACATAGCTCACAGTAAACAAAAAGAGAGAAACGCATTAGACAGAGCATGAAACCAAACAGTTTACCCACACGGGCAGTTGTAAGCAAGCATCTGGCATCCATATTTTTTGTATGCTTGTTAAACAGAGATATGCAGTTTTACACCAAGTCATCTGGTGTCTGCTGACAACATGCAGTGGAAAATTAGGGCATGTTTACCATTCTGATATTCTCAGATCAGACAAATAGTAACTGTGCATGATTAAAATAGATGTGTTGCTAATAATAAGGCTTAGAACATCATGAAGAGCAATTGCTACATGAAGGATAATATTTTGATTAAAGACAAAGTGATTCTCCATCGCTACTGCATTTCCATCTTTCTGGATGTCTCTAAAGACTAAAGGCTGAAAGAAATGGGAAACTTCTGCATGTTTCATATCACGTCCCATAAACACAATGAGCCTTTTCACTGCTAATGTCCCCATGGCTGTCACATCTATCCTGCTTCATCCTTTCTCCCCCATCCATCCGTCCTTTCCTCAATCGTGGAGTCCCCACAACTTTGTGCATACCCCCTAACTGTCTTCTGTGGGGAGTACATAGGGACAAAGGTTGCTATTCCACTGCTAGTCAAGAACATTCATCATTTTAATGGTTCTTTCCTTTGCACATATATTCAGCTTCCTACAGGCTAAGCTCCATTTTTGTGGTATTTCCTCCTCACTTATTAGGCTTAAGATACACACCAAGACAGTTTTCTAAATGTGATCATTTCCAGATAACATAATGTGAGTCAGATAACTTTGTCAAGGTAAGAAAAAAGGAGCACAGCAAATTTGGATATACTGTATAGCAATTTTAAAATAGCAATTTTAGAAAAAGAAAACTACATTTTATATCTCTTTTTTTGCATTGTTACTACTGACACCAAATAAAAGGAAAGGTAGACCAGCACCATATAAGGGATTTAGTAATGTTGTTCTTAGCTGCAACAGAACAGAAATGGCCATATCTCCAGTTTCTCTGAAATACCACAGCAATCACAAATAGCTAGAGGATGTTTTTTTTTTCACACCAGGATTTTACAAACTCAAGTGTCCACCACTCCAAAGCACTCATACACTGTAATATCATATCACAGTGAAAATATATCAGTAAAGTAATTATGCATGATAAGGATATCTTTAATACCTGCGTGCAGTAGTGACCATTTGATTAGTCTGTGATCGGGGTCACACACACAAAAAAAGCTTTTCTTCCGAATGTAGTGTACTGATTAATATGTTCAAGATAAAAACATATTCACTTTACATTCAATTTTATGTGGCTTGGCTACGACACTAAAACTGTTCCTGTCTTACTGCTAAAAACAGCCGTATATGCAAAAGGGCTCTGCAACACCTCATTGTTAATAATCTACAATAGATGTAATAGAAGACCAATAGCTATATCCCATATTTTTCTGAAAAACATCACAAAACATATTTCTCACAAATTCAACACTCCAGACCATTCACTGATAAGACATTATTTTAAACTGATAGAAAGGCATGGAAATTATTCATTCCATTTTTTCACAGGGCAGAAATCATCTTGCAACCAGAACTTTCCTTCAATTCCAGCTTTCATTCCATTCATTCATCCTTCCAAAGAATGCTGTGCTCCATCCTGAGCAAAGCAGCCCTGAGCATGTGTGATAACATTGACCTCTCACTCAGGTTTGTCCTTCAATGGCCCAAGCAGATTAATTGGCTGTGGCCAACCACTGGCTCAAGGGTCCTGTTTAATAAGATATGTTCTGTGCTGTACTTGCCCCCACTTCTTCCGCCCTCCCCCAGTGCTCAATGGACAGCAAAGGGTGTCATTCATGTGCACTCATCCATGTAAGACAACCTCAACCAAAGTCGTTTTTTTTTTTTTTTTTTTTTACAAAAAGTACAAAGAAATTCACGAATGAAGACAAACGGTTCAAACTAAGGCTATGATTCCTGGTTTTATGACTAGATTGAACCTTTTAAATTTGTAATTGATGATCTTAGTTAAATCAGCTACTTTTTAGCTACTAGCTAATATTTCTTGATGTATAAACTTAGAAACAGCCCATTTATCTTTGAATTATCTATTTGACTATATACTATAGTGACTTGATTATTTATTCAATTCTGTCCAGAGCCTATCCAGGACAGATGAAAAAGGAATACACCCTGGTAAGTCCTGCATGCAAACCTGCAATCTTATTCTGTTGAGAAAGTCAGGTACATATGTATTTGTACAGTGACACAATTTTCATAATTTTGCCTTTGTCTATCACCACAGTATATGAAGCAATCAAATATGATTGAATTGTAAACTTTCAGCTTTAATCCAAGCGCCTTAACTGTTTATGAATTACAGCCATTCGTTTAATTGTCCCTCCATTTTTACAGGTTAAAACGTAATTGGAGAAACTTACATAACAATTATTTTTACTACTAGGATGCAAATACTTTTACTGCCGCTGTGATTCATTGCCAGGATTTTATTGCCCCCACCTCCAGTTGCTGCTTGTTTGTGGGTCTTTCCACCTTCAGTTTGTCTTCAGCAAGTGAGAGGCATACACAATTGGGCTGCGGTCAGGCAACTGACTCAGACACTATACGAACCTATACTATAAGAACCTATACTATTTTGCAGAATTTTACAGAATCTGAGCAGATAGTAAGCCTTATACCCTTCCGAATTTTCCCTGCTTCATCAATAAACAACAGTGACCCAGTTCCATTGCCAGCCACACATGCCCATGCCATAAACCTGCTTCCACTATGTTTGACAGATTATGTGGTTTGCTTTGGCTCCTTGAGTCCTTTCTTTCATTCTCCCATCATTCTGATACAAGATAATCTCTGTCCAAAAAAAAATTTGTTCCAGAAATGGGCCGTTTTTTTTTTTTTTTAGATGTTTTCTACCAAGCTCTAAACTGATCTTGGTGTTCTTGAGAAGTACCAGTGGTTTGCATCTTGAGTTAAAACCTCTATACTGGTGCTCCATGGTGCATCTTGTAAACAGATGTGCTTTATTGAAATGACCTCGTTTGAAAAGATTATAAGCTAATAACCTTTTCTGACACAGATATGCTAATTAAACAAGTTAAACTACAGTACATTCATGTTAATGCCCATTTAATCACACATAGTACTCTTTTATATATTATTTTATATTATAATTGTTAATAATATTGCTTTGATTATTATTATCATTATTAGACCTCAAATAATACATTTCTATTACTGTTATAACAGTGTTTTCAAATATAAAAGCACTCTATATCAGACATGACAATGATAAATATAGAAACTGCTAGTGTAAAACTACATCATCGCTACATAATCTTTTGTTTTCATGCCCCTTTATCACATCAAATCTATACAGACACTCTCAGCCAAATTCTGAGACAAGGTAAGTCAAGCACAAAACTCTTTTGTGCTTTTTAGGTTTTGTTATAAATTTCAGCCATTTCTATTTAGGTCTTTAAAAGGTATGAAGTTTAGGTCTATTTAGGTCTGAACATTTTGAATTTATATAAACAGGCTGAATGGAAACATCATTTATTGTCCATCAAGTCTTTAGTGAACAACATAAACACTGTAATGATATTTTTCTTACAGTTGCTTTGGTCTTTCTTTAAAACATTCCCCCATCCTATCCTGGTTGTTCCCCTGATCCCAACCCTCCATCTTCTCTAGGTAAAATGTCATATTGCCTCAGAAGATTTGCCACTTGGCATGAAAAAAGAAGACAAAAAGGCATACAGCATATTTTGGCAAGGATGCAGGTGTTTCTGTAGTGAGTTCATATGACTAACTAAATCAGAAGACACATATGGAGATGGAAGCATTGCTTTGGATTTGATCTAGGCTGTGATAGTTTGATAAAAAATAGTCAGGGGCTCAAAGAATATCATCAGGGACCACATGGATGTTCCCTCTCAAATGAAAAAAAAAATGCAATTGTTTTCCACTATAGAGGTACACACAAACTGGGCAGTAGTAAAAAGAATATATTAAACATTTTCATAAACTACTTAAAAAATACTTAAGGGTGACCCTACTAACATGGTAGGCCTTTTTTCCCCTTAATCAATTTATTAGAAAGGTACAAATGTTTTCATACCAAAAATATCCAAATGATCAAGTAGAGTTTGGCTTATATATATCAAAAACAAATGCAACGTTGCCCAATGTGTCATGTGCTGAATCCACTGCCTGGCATTTTCTATGCCTTTGCAGAGCTGTAGCTCATCCAATCAGTTAATTCCTTTCATTAGGCTGAAGAGGCAGAGAAGAATTTGCCCTAATTTTCTTGGTGGGGAGCTAGTGGCCTCAATAGGCATGGTTTGACACATAAATGTTCATTAGGATGATGAGAACATCCTACTGAGCTGGAAAACATAGGCTGAAAAACAATTTTTATGATTTTTTTGTAATTAGAATGTATGATATAATATAATATAATGTATATTAAACAATATAATATCATCTGAGCAAACATGTCTGGAAATATGGTGATACTAAGCATTCACAGTTCTGAAATCATGCATATTAAATTAGGATTCACACATCTGACCTTTCTTCAGTAGTTCAGTAGAATATACATGTAACAGTGATCTTTAGTCCTTTTTGTACCCTACATTATACAGTGTCGGAGCAGTCTGTTTCGCAACTCTCTACTTCCTCAACCAGTAACCCATCATCCACTCTCCAATTCAATTACAAAGTCTCAGCCCACTGGAGTCTTCTGACAGCAGCACGCTGTCTGTCTCTAATGCGAATTTAATTGTTGTCATTAAATCGGTGTAGCTCATCTCAATGTAATGGCGCATCCTCTCTCAGATATAATTTAATTTTGCATCATCACTGCAAAGCCACAGTGATCAGGTTTCTCTCCAAATCGGAAATGGGAACACCTCATGAAGTGTTGGTGGAAATGATATGTAAAGAGGTTGCTGTTTTTATAAGATGATGGGATTTCAATGCTTTACAAAAACCCTGTAATAAATAATGCACTTAGGATTCAGATGCTTGTAAATGGGTGATAATAATGAAATAGCAACAGCCATGCCAGAGAAAAGCAATCACTTCCTTCACTCCCTACTTCAGCTCTCTGCTCTTCTTTGCATTTATTTATTTATTTATTTATTTATTTATTATTATTATTATTATTATTTTCCCTATTTGACTAACATTTACATAGGAACAGATTTTTACCAAAATAATGCTCACATTTCACAAACATAATACTTTTTACTGAATTAAGTGAATTAAGTAGCATCATGACATACCAGGAATGTCCCCTACTTCTAAGTACTTCATGCTCTTATTTTAATTTATTTCACTTTAACCACTTTAGACAATCAAAATCAGTACAAAATTATGCTCCCATGTTATACAGTGCAACAACAATATGAATATACTCTACAAAATAAACTATGTAGTAAATATGCAAATTTAGATGCAACAGTATGCCGTTTAATCTTGTGATTTTTCCAGATTACTACATTATTTAAATGAGGTGCTTCACTCAAGATTCCATTGGTAGCCTCTTGTTTTGGATCCATCAGATCTTATCATAATGACTGAATGCGGGAAATAATTATATGAGAAATTTGGATTATTCGGAAGCTTTTATATACACTGTATTCATAATTTAAAAGAATGTATCGTGGTCGCTGTGAAAAATTTAATTTGAAACTAAATGTGCAACGCCATCAGGTTGAAAACTCCGTCCAGACTGTACAGTACTCAAGCTGAAGTGAAAGTGTTTTTAATCCTATTTTTATGGAGTAAAATAACACGTAGACTATTGGATGTAATAAATGTAGCGTATTCTGGAAATTATTTTAGCCAAAGTAAATCATAACATATGGTGTTCACTGACTTTTCCATCAACATGTCCCACTGTCACCAGTACGTACAGCGAAACAAAGTGGATGGATTTCACGTGGTGGAAAGCGCTTTAAGCCAAAAGGCTGAAATAATATAACTCAAAACGATTTGGGACAAAACATATTGTATGGAAAAAATACTCATAGTTAGCCTACCTTTCGGTGAACTGTGTGGCAAGCGAAAAAATCTGTCGTGAAAATGCCTCGCGCGAAATTCTATTTATTTATTTATTTATTCTAAATTTATTTTACGGAATTAAAGTAACGCAACAGCTTTGTTCTGCTTTTCGCTCTGCTGTGAATGAGATCAGTTGCGGTCAATAGCTTTTTTTCAGAAATCCATGGCAACCGAGAAAAAAACCTCCGCAACTTCAACACGCTGTGACCGGGTTAACACGCATACACGCACACACGCTCGCGCGCGCGCACAAACACGCACGCACACACACACACGCACGCATCCTCCCTACACCCCCACTTCCAATGACAGCGACATTATTTCCGCGAACAGAATAACCAGGCGGTAGGTATTAACGTGTGAGTTGGGGGAAGGGGTCTACTGGGAATGTTTCCTTAACCATTCAGAACTACTCCTGTTTTAATATGCAGTACAACTCATGACATTTTCGATGATTATGAAAAAATAATGCACTGGTGTTTTAAATGTTTTGTTGAATAGGATTGTCACAGCAGGTCCTTTTCGGAATTTCGAAATTCGTTACTAAACACAGACACTTTACAGTAAAAAGTGCCAGTCTGTTTTTTTCAGCACCTTAGACAGCAGCTTCCTTTAGCTACTCAGTCTGTCTGCATTCCCGTTTGTTCCAGATGGTCAAGGAATCAAGCTGAGGAAGTGGACAATTATGATGGGTTGTTTAATTTTTATCAGGGTCAGAGTGGACTATCTGGTGAACATTGGGAATTCACCTTCCCAGACGACACACACACACACACACACACACACACTCACTCAGTCACACCTAGGCACAAGTTAGCTTAGCCACCTACCAGTATGTTTTTATATTTTTGTACAGAGGGAGGAAACCCAAACAAACACAGCATGTGAAACTCCCCTGCTGGGCTTTTCATTTATTCAATAGAAGCTTACCCAACAAAAACCTTGGTAATTCGGTAACACAAAATAGGCACAATCACAAACCTTAAGACACGACATACACTCACTGACCACTTTATTAGGAACACCAGTACCCTTATGATAACTGCTACCTAATCATCAAATTATGTGACAGCAGCACAAAATCATGCAGATACAAGTCAAGAAATACAGTTCTTTTCACATAAGATTTAGAATGGGGCAAGAGTGATTTCTGACTTTAAGTGAGGCTTAGATGTTGGTACCAGATGGGCTGGTTTGAGTATTTCAGAAATTGCTGACAATTGTCTGACTTAGATGCTGGATTTTCACACACAACAGTTTCTAGAGATTATGCAGAATGGAATCACCTTATTAAAAGAGAGCTGAGGAAAATGGCCAGATTAGTTTGAGTAGGATGGACATATTGACTCATATAATCACACTTTACAATCATTGTGAGCAGGGAACCATCTCAGCATACACAACACATCAAACCTTATGATGGATGGGCTACAACAGCAACAGACCACACTGGGTTCCAGGTCAAGCACAGGAATCTAAATCTATTGTGGGCTGGACAGCTGAAGATTAGAAAAAAAAATACCTGGTCTTTTTACTTGGTTTTGTCAGCTCAGGCCAGTCTGGTCATTCTCCTCTGATCTCTTACATCAACATGGTCTTTCAGCATATCAACCCTCTGACCATAGCATGTTTTTTGTTTTCACATAATTTTGTGTAAACCATAGAGGCTGTTGTGTGTGAAAATTGCAGGAGATCAGCAGTTTCTGAAATACTCAACCCAGCCCATCTAGTAGCAATAACCATGCCACAGTTAAAGTCACAGAGTTCGCAATTTTCCTATTCCAATGTAATTTTTCTGAATTTTAATTAAAGATCTCTATCTGTTTTTGCATGATTTTATGCTTTGCTCTGTTGACACTTGACCGGCTGTTTAGATAACTGCATGAATGTGCTAAACTCCTGAATTCCACTCCATAAGCATAATTCATGTTATAAGAGGTCCTTAGCATTGAACCTCACTCAATATGTTTTTGTGTTCACAATGAGTGCTCAAAGTATGAACTTTACAATTTAAAAGAAACCTGCAGAGTGGACTTGACTCGCACAGGAGTATTACACAACATTTTCTTCAGAGATTCCTCAAACATTCTTTAATGTTGTGGACCAACTGATATCCTGATGTTTTCTTCGCAATCTGGTGGAAAGGGGTGATTAAAGTGTGGAAAAATAAAATAAGAAAACAGGAACGTCTCGTAGAAGGTAACGTTGCCCTCTCGGCTTCACAGGTTTTCTAAACAGAGAAAAAGCACAGGACATTCATATCAGTCTGGTTATTTGCCCTGACACATTAGAACAGCCCAGTCCTATTTCAACTCTCTCCACTCCTGTCAGAAGGTAGGTGAAGTCAGTGGTGCCCCTCATTGGCTTGCCGCTGAGACTATCCACACCCTACCTTGCAGCTGGGAAGAGCAGCGCTATCCATGGTGCTAAACCTGCACCTTTATTCATCACAAGAGAAGACAGGCTAGGAGCGCTTGCTATTCTCCCATGGATGGCTGCTATTTGCCTGTTCCCATAGTGACCCCAACACTGATGTGGTACCCCAGGTATTCAGTCAGCCCCACATGGCACTTCTTAAAGTTTTCCATTAGTCCTGCTGCCTTCCTCAGGCTCTCTAACACCTCTCCCAGGTGGTGCAGATGATCAGAACAGGTGGAGGAGTGTCTAACCACATCATCGAGGTAGGCGGCTTCTGACAATGCTGAATTCCATCTTGAGATGGGTATCTGGGGCTAGAGCCACCAGCCAGTATCCCTTGTTAAGATTGAACCGAGCCCTCCCCAGTCTAACCACCAGGTTGTTGATCCAGGGAAGGGGGGTAACAGCTGAATTCCAAGATCTTGTTCAACTTCCAGAAGCCATTGCAGTGCCTGTGAGTGCTGTCTGATTTTGTGAAAATCTCAATAGGGCTAGATCAGGGGCTAGTGAAGTCATCAATGACCCCTTCCATGAGTATTTGCTCTACAGTACCTTTACTTTGATAGTTTTTTGCCTGCCCTCAGGTACCTGGTATGGCCAATATTTGGGCACCAGTCGAGGATGGGTCCAAATGTCATAGTGGATGAGATGGGTGAGTCCTTGGATGGAGGAGAAGGCATCTGCACACTTGTCCACCAACTGCTTCAGGTCCTGTTTCTGAAATGGAGTGATACCCCTCTATGTACCAAGGTATGCTCTTTAGGATCTGGCACACAGGATGAAAAAGCAGACACAGATTCTAACCAATTTTGCAGCAGGTTGGTGTGGCATAGTTTGTGTAATTATATAGACACCATGAGAAATTTTAAATGAAACTGAAATCAAACTGAAAACAGTTCTGTCCTGAAGACTCATGTTTAATAAATATATATCCTTAACAACTGTTTGTTGATCTTTGTTGAACAACTGTAATACAATAACATTAGAGTTAGACATACTAGAATTAGTATGGTGGAAGTAGTTAGCGAGAATTAATCCACACTTTTTGGCCAATCAATTTTGAGTCATTTGAGACTATTGTGATACTCTCGATTACAAAATATTCAGGTCATACTAAAGAATGATTGATGGAAACCTTTTTGCTGAGAATTGTATCAATGAATTGACTGAATTTAATTTTTAACTTTTACTTTAATAGCAAATGTGACCTGTTTGATGAGTGTGACAATGCCAGTTTTTAAAACTTGCTATAAATAAAATTTCTTAGTCTTTGTCATTCTGTCTTAAGGTTATGTAAACCTGCAAATATAGGTTATCTTTAACAAGCATCTATAAGTTACATTCAACAATATTAATTTGTAACTGGGCATAGCGACCTAAAAACACACTGCCACTCCAAAAAATGATTCATTTATTTCCAATTTTCATTCCTGATTCTTTAAACAAACAAAAAATCAGATTATTGCATGTTATTGCATGTTACTGCATGTTAGAAGACTGGTTAGATATATTGGAGCTAAACCGTTTAAAGCTGTGTAAGTAAGTAACAGCAGCTTGTAATCAATTATAAACTTAATGGATAGCCACTGAAGGGATGATACAATTGGGCTTATATTGTCATATTTTCTCAACCTGGTAGCTGCATTTTCTGGAAGCTGCATTTTGGACTAACTGTAGCATATTGATTGAAGATGCAGGACAACCACCTAGTAATGCATGCATTATAACAGTGGAGTCTGGAGGTCATGAATGCATGAACTATCTTCTCAGCATCAGATGCATATAGGATGTTTCAAAAGACTATCCCTCCACCCATCCAAAACACCACCCATCCAACTATGCACCTAACCACCTATCTATTGCCCTATATACTTCAACCTTCTAATCACTCATGACTGTACTGTTTGCATGTACAGGAATTTGTCTTTGTGTTTTGGTGCATAGTAATAATAAAGAAATATCATAAATATAAGAAACAATGCTTATAGAAAAATGTATAAGCCACAGCTGAGTATATTAAAGCCAAGATCAACTAATTAAACAGTTAGAGTGTCAGGTGTGGAAGAGTCAGGTGTGGCTTCTGGTTGGTTTGAATGAAAACCTGCACCCACATGGGCCCTTTCTGGATAAGATTGGACACCCCTGCTCTCAATGGAATTTGAATTGTGAGAGTTCCTGAATACTGTTTTTTGGACCGATAAGTAATATTTCTGTCTTATCAGAATTTAACAATAGGAAATTACAGGTCATAAAATATTTAATGTCATTAATGAACTCGGTTATCCTAAACAACTTAGATATTTCATCTGGTTTTGATGAGATATACTGTATATGGGTATTGTCAGCATAACTAGTGGAAACTAATCTTATGCCTTCTAATTATGTTTCCCAAGGGAAGCATGTATACTGAGAAAAGCATCACTCCTAAAACTGATCCCTGAGGGATCCTGGAGAATTCTCCATTTAAGTCTACAAAGTAGCATCGATCAGACAGGTAGGGCCTAATCCATATATACCTTAATTTTGTAAGCTGTGTAGGAGAATGTAGTGATCTATAGTGTCGAATGCAGCACTAATGCAGTGGCAAGGAGATGTAGTCTTGATCCAATGCTAAGAACCTGTCATTTGTGATTTTAAAAAATGCAGTTTCTGTTCTATGAGGTCCTGAAACTCTTCAGAGATATTGTTAATAATACTGAGAAAAGGCTCTTCAGCTGTATGTAACACTTCTTCCAATAATTTAGTTGGAATGAGAACTAACAAAGAAGGTACTGATTTAGCTGTAGTAATAAGTTTATCTAGCTGGTCATGTCCTATACTTGTAAAGCACTGTAGTTGTGAGTGTTGAGCAAGACTGGATCACAAGATGCTCTCGAGGGTTGAACATCCACTATATTGTGAAGAAATCCATAAAATCCTCACTACTAAACTGTTATGGAATACTCTTTTCAGTTATCTGATTTTTGTTTGTTAATCTAGCCATAGTGCTAAATAAGAACCTGGCATTGTTTTGAATATTTTCTATTAGTTTGCTCAGCTGCTTGGCCCTAGCAGGTTTTAGAGCCTGTCTGTAGCTGGACATGTCAAGCATGTGTACTGTCATTGTACACAATTCTAAAAACATCTCATTTTGGTTTTCTGAACTTTCGCCCAAGGTTACGGGTTGCTATCTTGAGAATGTGAATATGACTATTTTATGGTGCTGTTTTTTTTTTTTGGTGTTTTGTCTCTAACCCTTTTTAATGGGATGAGAGCAACAGTGTCTAATGTGCTGGTGCTAGTGCCTATGCAGTCATTTCATTGAGATAATTTGAGTTTAGTAGTAGAGTAAGAAGTTGAGACAGATCAAGCAGGTTATTTGTGAATCTGTCTTTAGTGGTCAGAATAATAGTTCTACCAAGTCAATATGGTGAAACACGATTAATCTGTCTGTAATGTGTGCACTTTCAGGTATGGTATCTATATCAGTTACATCTAGCATATGAATAAGACGATATGCTGGTCTAAGATAAGATAAGATAAGATAAGATAAGATAAGATATTTACACACACATTATATATATATATATATAATACATACTGTATATAAAGGAAGGTGCATTAAAGTGTAAAGTCGATGTATGTGATATGAGTTACCATCACAGTGGCATAAAATGTACAGCATATTGCACATTGGTTAATAATAATTAATAACTAATGATGTTTTGTTTAAGCCCAAGGTAGTTTACTAAACTTTTAGTCCAAAAACACAGGTAATACAGTATTTGCATTGTCAACATGAATACTAAAATCCCTACAATCAACAATTTATCAAAATTAACCTATAGGTCTGAAAGAGAATCTGCAAATTATTTGAGAAAATCAACTTACAACTAACCAAGCTGAAAGTACATAAATACAGTATACTTGAAAGACATGATTTGATGTAGAGGAAAATTCTTTTTTTTTTTTTTTACTCTATTAAGAACACACTGTTTTACACATACTATTTTGGTCAACTGAGAAATCCAACAGGATTGCATCATCTAAGCATAATGTCAAATGAGTCATCCTGTAGCCAAACCCTTTGCTTAGTACCTTCTCATATGTCTAAGACAGCGAACAAGCTAATCAACACTAATCTAATTTTGACCAGTTTCATCTCATTGAGAGAGGATTACATGATGACATTTGCTAGCCACAGAGTGTAATTGGATCTTTTTATGACGCTACCCGGTCCTTAAGGCAAGCTCTCAGCCCCAAATTGATTTATTGTCACTCAGAGGACACCTGTCACACACTCTGATCTGCTCCAGAAGAAAAAGGAATTCTTTTTAACCCCAAGCCCACTGAGAAACTAGATTGACACATGATAACACAAAACTGAGGGGGGATGTACAGCTTTGAATTATGTGTCACAGCTGGGTGAATGAAGATAAAGGGCTTTAATTGTGGCCAGATAAAGACCTAACACAGGTTGTTTTAAGCTTATGTTGGTCCACATTGGGTATATACGCTGTAGGAGATTTGGATCCAGCACGGAAGCACTTTTGAAGCATATTAATGTTATTCCAGGAAATCAAAATATAAAGGCTAGTAAAATGATCTAGAGTTGATCTTAAATCTGGCATTTGCATCTGGATTTTGTTGTTGCTGTTTCAATATGCTTGTACAGATGATAGAAAGTAGACCATCAGTAGTCTGAATCTCATTTTGATATACAGTGATTATTTATAACATTGAATTCACCTGCCTAAAATTGTGTAGGTTCCCTCTGTGCCACCATCTAGGGTTAGACTACATAAGGCCTCTGAAGGTGTGCTGTGGTATCTGACACCAAGACATTAGCAGCAGCTCCTTAAAGTTGTGAGGTGGAGACTCCATGGATTAAATTTGTTTGTCCAGGACATACCATAGATTCTTGACGAGATTGAGATCTAGGGACATTGGATCACCATGACCACAAGTGTGGCAGAGGGCTTCATCCTGCTGATAAATTTTACTGCCATTAGGGCATACTGTTGCCATGAAGCTGTGTACCTGGTCTGCAACATTGTTTAGGTACAGTATCTGGTATACATTCCAAATTAACATTGATATACCAAGGTGGTATACTTAACAAAGTAACCTTGACATGAATGCCATGTTTTCCAATGGCTTGCATTCTTATCATTATGAATCCTGGTGCCATATATTCTGCAGGTAAGAGACACATGTCCCGAGTGTAGCAAACTCACTGTTGCAAGGCAAAACACAGATGGCACAGGATCAGGCTAAGGTCAAGGACAGAGGTTTATTATCATCATCCACCATCAACCAAGTAGAAATGCTTGATCAGTTGGCCAGCTTAGCTTCACTCCAAGGCCAAAACAACTTAACCACACGCTGCATGTGCAAAGCAAACAGCATCGTGGATGACCCCACACACCCATCACACACACTCTTCACCCTCTTACCATCTGGAAAAAGGTACCGAAGCATTCGGGACCTGACAACTAGATATCTTAGCAGTTTCTTCCCCCAAGCCATCATACTTCTCAATAACTGAACTGAATCACTCCTTAAATATACATACCTATACAAGACCACCAACAATAACGGTTTACACACTGTTTTTGCACTGCATTGCTTGTGTAGAAAAAATGCTATTTTGTACAAACTCATTACCTCATCTCATAAAACTGCTGCTATTTATATTCAGTACTGAGTCCAGTATTTTGCACATGCACCATGAGAACATTCAGTATGTTCAGTAGTCGGCACTGTTTTTGTGTATTGTCTCGTGTGGCTGTATTGTTTGTCAGCATTGTCTTTTGTCTTCTGTCTCGCACTGTTTTCACTAGGTTGTACAGATGCACTTTATGTAGCTAGGACTAACCTAGTTTAAGTCCTAGGTCTGTGTTGTTATAAGTAGCTCTGTCTTTTGTTTTTTGATCTATGTAGCACCATGGTCCTGGAGAAACGTTGTCTCATTTCACTGTGTACTGCATAAGCTATATATGGTTGAAATGACAAAAAAAACTTCTTCACTTGACTTGGCCAATAAGGGACCAGTAACCCACTTTCCCTCTGCTCGGATGCTGAGCCTCATGCAACTCTTTCTGCTTCTTCTGGATGGTAAAAAAGTTTGTGGGGATATGCTGACTGGTTGATCCTCTTTTTGGTGTGCATTTGCCGCCTCATCTCACACCAACATGCTTTCTGGCTGCCAAAACACTGGTGTCGCTGAAATGGTGCTAGTGGTAGTGCTTCTCATGCCTGTTCCAAGCTCCGCCATCACAATACATATACATATATGTACTGTATATGCCTTGGTGCAGCACTGATCTGATCCAAGATGACAGCATGGCAGTCGTGCACAGCGGATACTCCAGAGCCAATATGGTACTATTTACATTTTTAGCCAGATTATTCATAATACATGGACATCAGAGACAGTGGAGTTCATGTATACAACCACCAGAAGTTATTACAGTACAGAACACGTGCAACAACCAACCTGCATGATGATGTACTGGAAAAGCTTTGTGACCTCGGCTTGCTGTGGCGACCAGGCCTCCAGTCTTCGATGCTGCATGATGCTGGTGACCAGGAGAGAGGAAGCCGAAAGTGGTGCCCATGCTAGGCTAAAAACAAACCCTAGCCAGCCGGCTCTCCTGTCCATTGTAGTCTCCAATATGTGTTCCCTGAACTATAAATTGGACTTCATCCAACTCAAGTAGACAACACAGCAAGACTTTAGAAACTGATGCTGCTTTGTTTGTACAGAGATGTGGATCAGAGACAGAGTTCCATTTGCCGGCGGCTCACTGCTGGACTAGACAACATTCTAGGGTGCTCAGGGAATGTGCAGAACAGCTAGCACATGTCTTTACTGACATCTTCAACATTTCCCTGAACAGTGCCGTTCACATTGCTGACTCATGACTGTGCAGCAAAGCACAATTCTAATCACATCATCAAGTTAGCTAATGAAATGAATGTGGTGGGTCTCATCAGCAAGAACAACAAGTCAGCATACAGAGGTGCAACAGCTAACTGCCTGGTGTAGAGCTACTCTCTGTTGAACATTGAAGGAACTTTTATGGAGACCTGGTCACTCAACACCAGCTCCATCAGAAAGAAAGCCCAGCAGCATCTCTATTTCACATGAAGGCTGAGGAAAGACCATCTCCCTCCCCCATCCTGACTATGTTTTACAGAGCTTTGAGAGGACTCGTGGGAAAGGCATACAGACAGAGCCTTGGCCACATCTGTACCAAGCCAAACGCGCTCCACCACTGGGGGTGGAGATGTCACTCCCCGGACCTCAGCAACTGCCTTGACAGGAAGTCTGCATCCCGATTTACATGCCCTGGGATGAAAAACACTCTCAGCGAGAGAAACCTGGTCTCTGCTCAGAGCAGAATCCACTGTGCCAACCTGAACAGGGGACATGAACACAAACCACCCTGATGATTAACATAGGAAACAACCACAGTGCTGTCCCCTGAGGTGTAGGAGAAATTGTTTCAGAAATATGGCCCTCATCTCCAGGCAATTTATGTATAAGGGCTCTCCCATAGAACCTGGGCAGGGCCACCTTCCAAGGTTGTTCAACAGCCCTAAAGCGAGGTGTCTGTCAAAAGAATCCTGCAATGATGACACACCCCTAGAGTGGGACCCAAGGCCAGGAACTAGGGTCGATTCCACGTAAGAAGGCTACAAAGCCCACAGTGCATAACGCTTATGAACCTGATGGGATGTCTGCTGGGATGCCAGAGCTTTTGCTAGTGACAAAATGGAAGCCACCAGAGTGGGAGACATACGTGCATGCCTAGTGGTGGAATTCCATACATTTACATTTAGATCATTTGGCAGACATCCTTATCCAGAGTGACGTACAAAAGTGCTTTTAAATCTGTCTTTGAATACATTAGCTCAGGTTCAGTATGTTGCAAGACTAAAGATACTATTAGCCTAAACACTGTTCAATACATTTTTTTTTTGGAGGGGGGAATACACATATACAACAGGAGAGGCAGTGCTAGGTGAAGTGTTTTGTGAACAGGTGGGTCTTCAACCATCTTTTGAAGACAGCCAGTGACTCAGCTTTAGTGGAAGTTGGAGGGAGTGCAGCACCGGGGTGGTGTGCGAAAACTTAGGCAAGTTGAAAACAAGTCGTGCAGCTGCATTTTGTATCATTTGCAGAGGACAAATTGCGTTCATAGGTAGACTTGTCAACAGTGAGTGGCAGTAGTCCAGTCTTGAAATGACAAGACTGAACAAGTACCTGAGCAGCCTGTGCCGTCAAATATGGCTGAATCCTTCTGATGTTCTAGAGAAGAAACTGACATGACTATCACATTAGCAACATATGAGAAAAAGGACAGTTGATTGTCCATGGTTACCCCAAGGTTGCGAGCTGTGTCTGAAGGGGAGATCAGGTCATTGTGTAGGGCTATTGAAAGATCAGACCTGGGGATGACTCACCTGGAATGATCAGCAGTTCAGTTTTACTGGGATTGAGCTTCAACCAATGAGCTGACATCCACAACGATATGTCTGCAAGACATGCTGAAATTTGTGTAGAAGCTGTAGTATCTGAGGGTGGGAAGGAGAAGATAAGATGAGTGTCATCAGCATAGCTGTGGTACGAGAACCCATGAGAGGAAATAACTTCAGTAAGAGAGCAAGTATACAGAGAGAAAAGGAGAGGGCCAAGTACTGAACCAGTTTTTTGTGGGACACCATTGGAGAGTCTGCATGGAGCAGATGTCACTCCCCTCCATGTTAACTGATATGAGCTGCTCTCCAGGTAGGAAGCAAACCATTCCCATGCTGATCTGCCAATTCAAAGACTCCTGAGGGTGGACAAGAGAGTCTTGTGGTTGACCATATCAAATGCTGCCAAGAGGTCGAGGTGGATGAGGACAGATGTCAACTTGGCTGATCTAGCAGCATGTAGTTTCTCAGAGATATCCAAAAGCACACTCTCTGTCTACTGTGCTGCTTTAAAGCCAGACTGGATGGTCTGGTTCTTGGATCTTGCAGGTTGTTCTAACAGAGATAGGCAGACAATTGGTTATACACAATGCATTCAAGAATTTTTGAAAGGAAAGAGAGGCACAATACCAGTCTGTAATTACTGGTGTCACATGGATCTAGAGCAGGTTTCTTCAGGATGGGAATAACCTTGCTCTCTTGAAGGTAATTGGTACGCTACCAGATGTAAGGGATCCATTGATGATTGTGTCAATGAGTGGCAGAAGGTCTTGGAGACAGACGTGAAGGTCTGCCAGATTCTCTCAGTCTTCTCATGGTAAAAAGAAGTGAAGTCTTCCGCAGTCAAGGAGGATGAAGCAGGTGGAGCCGGGGGGTTGAGTAGAGAAGAGAAGATGTTGTGGAGCTTGCAAGGGTCTTGCACAGAAGCTTCAGGTTTTTCCCTGTAGAAGGAGGTCTTAGCTGAAGTCACATCCGAAGAGAACTTGGCCAGGAGTGTGCGGTAGGAGGCAAGATCAGTGTCAAGTTGTGATTTCTTCCA
>JAOTRN010000017.1:5856220-5866617 GCA_028566695.1 Bagroides melapterus
AGGCCCAGCAGGCTCAGCTTCTCAATCAGCTGCTGAGGGATGATTGTGTTGAATGCTGAACTAAAGTCTATGAACAGCATTCGAACATATGTGTCCTTACAGTCCAGGTGTGTGAGGGCCAGATGGAGGGTCGTGGTGATGGCATCATCCGTTAGGGGACTTTTTACATCCAAGTGATATTTGTATTTCTCATCTATTGCTCTTTCATGCCAAAAAGGATTCTTTGGCCTTAAACTTAACCTATACTGCAATCTTGACTGTATACACTGGCTTTCATTATAGTGGTTACAATTAATTTATGTGGGAGGCTTACACTTAATTTAGGCCCTGTGGATCTCTCCAGCTTCTTCTTGTGCCTTTTGCTTGCATTTATGAGTAATAGTGTCCTTACCCAGTCACTGACGTTTGGTGGACAGCCTGCTAAAGGTAGAGTAGCATTTTCCCAAATTCTATCCAATTTATGAACTGTTTTGATGTGAGGTTTACCATAAAAGATTTAGGTGGTTTCCACCCTGGAGAATCTGTGCTATTAGGACAGTAACACACTTCACCTCTTCTGTGTCCCACAATGATCCCCTGACACTCATGTGACATGTGTGTTGTGGAAATCATTGGCATCAACCAAAAATACAAGCACAGGTTACTTTACTTCCTCCACACACAACCAAAGTCAGACCACCTCCTACAGACCACCTCGTACAAGTAGTCTCAGGTTCAGGGCCATGGTCTTCTTCTTGGTCTGCATGACAGCTTTCACATTAACAATTTTTCATTCAAACCATGTTCCATTTCAGACTAAACTGCATCACTTCTGTCATATGTGGAGTTTGCTAGGGAAACAATATGGAACTGCTTGCTGTGAACACCCTTGTTGTTAACAGAGTGAATGAGGAAGAGTGATTGAAGAAGTATTAAGGCACCGTGTCTTATTCAAGGACTTTAAAAATTGTCTGACCGTGTGCCCTCTCTCTAAATAAGAGTAAGATTGTAGTCTCTCATGCAGCTGTCTTGGCTGATGAGTCTTGTTTTCTCACAAAGAGTGCTCTAAGTCAAGTTTGCTAAGAGAGTCAAGCCCTAAATCGGTTTACATCAATCTCTTCAACTAAGTTCCCCTGTACACAATAATAGCAGGACTGTTTCTGTAGTGTTTTTATGTCCATAGAAAAATCCCAATAGATGTCTAAACATTCTGACAAAAATTGTGCTGCTAGCAGCACAATGAGCAGACACTTGTTCCTATACTATGATACCCTTCAGACTTAAAAATGCTCCTACAACTTTTCACAAACTATTAGTAATGCCTTTGCTAATGGACCTAACTGTAAAGGAGACTGGGTCCACCATTTGGAGCCCCTAAGTAGTGTTTATTTTTAATCTACTTACTAAATCCAAACTAACTTTAAACTTGCCAAAATTTGAACTGGTTCAAACAACCATAATGTATTAGTTTTTTGAAAAAGTTTTTGAAGAAGTTTTCAACAGGAACCGAGCCACTTGCTGCGTTGTTGAGTTCTTAATCCAGTCTTATCCAGAGAAGGCTGGGTTGAATGCAGGAACCATTTTCATTCCAACCAAGCTGAAGCCACATATGATAGTCTACTGAAGCCAAGAACAGCTGATTAAACAAGTGAATCAGGTTTGGCTCCTGCTTGATTGCAATCACAGCCTGCACCCATAAAATCTCATTAAAAGCCCCTTTTTACCTGGTCATCTGACTGTCAAAATTGTTTTGAAACATTAAAGCGTCATAGCTTTTTGGAACACATCATTATCCAGAACAAATAAAAAAAACTGAATATCTATCATATCATTTACAGGAATACTCTGAGCAGCTGAGGTTTAAGGGTCTTGATCAAGGGCCTAGCAGATTCAGCTTTTTTGGGGTGGACATGTTATATAAAAATGCATGATTTTTTTCTTTGTATATTTAGACATGCATATGATTGACACTTCTGTGTGTCTCTTCTCCAACCAGCTCTTCTGTTAAATGCATTTTATCCTATCAGATCTACAAAAAGGAGGAGTCTCAAAACTTTTAGCTGGAAGAAAGTGCTTTGGGAGAGAGAGAGCAGGAGCAAGAGAGAGCAAGAGAGAGAGAGTAGTCATAGTAGCAGGGAAATAGGGATGCATCAGTATACCACAAGCACCTAGGTAGCATAATGTTGACTGTTATTAGGAACAAAACATTTGTATAGGGAAGGACAGTCCTTTTTTAGGAAAAGAAAGTAAATAATACATTTGACATGTTTTGTTAAAGAGAATTAATGTAGTGTATAAATTGTATATCTAATAAATACTAAACTTTAGGCATGTTATATTCGTACATGGTGGCCCCTTGCCTGTTGGTCTGTCTCTTCTTTCCTCATTTTAACATGTGACTTCCAAATTACCTAGAGGGTCACAACACTGACAACACTTTAGACCGATAGCAGGAGGATGACTGAACAGAATATTGACACTCTGGGTGTAAATCAAATGGGGTAGAGAAGGTCATTTTTGTTAGACTTGAGAGATAAGAGAATATGCCAATAGTCTTTGTCGAAAACAGAAAAAAACGCAGTCAATACAGCCATCAGTATAAGGCACTGAATAAGCACTGAATTATAAATCACATTCACTATAAGCAAATATACTCACAAGTGGAATGTCTGATCCACCTTAGGGACAAGCATGATGTTCTCTGAAGTCAACATGTATGGACAGGGAAGAAAGCACTTTTAAAAATGTGGCTTGCCACCTGGAAGTTTTATACTCTGTGACGGTGAGAGATGGTCTCTAAGTAGGATCAAAGTGGGATTAGATGTTTTGGAACACTTTGGTCCCCACTCTGCTACTGCCAGAGCAACAGAGATTATTTCATTCCACAGTTTACAAAGATTGAGATAGTAAATCTGCCATATGTTCACAATACTTCATAGTTGTAAGGCAACCGTGAAGTGTCCTTGATATTTGTTAAGATGAGGTGGGAAGTAACAAGGACTTTAACTCCCAGGACAAATTGTCTTAGTTATAAGTGTGCATTACAGACTTGCTCTTGCCTTTCCTGTGCCTGCAGCAAATTCTCCCACAGTAAATGTTATAGTGTATCTACAGTTTTTCTCTGTCTAGAATTTATAGAACTTCATATTTACTGAATATTGGATAAGGTTTCATTTATCATGTCTAACAGTCTCTGAGCTACTACTCACTTAATAATTTAAGAGGAGAAATCCCTGTGGATTCCTGTGACCCCTACTAGTCTGCTACAAAAGGGCTTCCAACTGTTTATCCTAATTCCAACTCTCATCATATACAAAATTATGAATCACATTTTAAGCATTTTATAAAATGCTCTACTAACTCCATCAGAATCAAGAGAGAACGATTTGCTATCTCCTTGATTGTCTCCTTAAAATATCACGTACATCAAATGACTTTATAACCTTTTCCTTCCCGGGAGTTGAATGATTCTTAATCAGTATGATCGTTGCAGTTAACAACAATTCCTGCAGATATGCCACATTATTTGCACTGTATGAAGGGGTACCATTTGTAGGATTCCCCATGGGATATTATTTTTTCTATTTCACGTGTACCTGTATCTTATATGCTGACCCATAAATCAACATGTATCATCATTTGCTTCATTTGAGGATGAATTCCCAACATTTTACTACAAAAATCATACATACTGAATTTTCATACAGTTTTAGTACTCTTTGACATTAGATTATACAATTTTGGAAGAGTTTGTAAAATGGCTTATAATCTCAGTGTCCATTAATACCAAGAAGAAAATAGGTTCCCTAATGAGTATGGTTCCTCTCAAAGTTTCTTCCTCATTTTGAGTCAGGGAGAATCCTTGACAGTGTAACCCCTGGCATGCTCATTCTACATTCAGATTTCTTTAAAGCTGCTTGTGACTATTTTTATATTTTTGTATTATGTTAAAAAAATATTTAATAAAAATGGATTTTCACTTTAATTTAATTTGCTTGAATGTTGTTGATAGTAAGAAAACTTCTTGTGGTATAGCTCCCTAGCTTAGCATTCCTGTTGAAGTCCATAAAAAAGTACAAAGTATTTAATAAATATTTCTTGGTCAAAGGCAAAGCACATTAAATGATAACCAGTAGTTTAAAGGAGTTTCTAGCAACAAGAACAAACTATCTCCAGGGATCCAATGCTTGTGATCACACAAACTCACACAAACTCACAAACCTGTTCACTAACTCGCAAACCAATTGAAATTCTTCTTCTTCCTCTTCTTCTTCTTCTTCTTCTTCTTAATAATAATAATAATAATAATAATAATAATAATAATAATAATAATAATAAAAAATTGGGGCTAAGTAACCAGACTTGGTGAGCTGTACATTCACAAATGCACTACAGTTGTTGCCTAACCAATCACATAAAAGCAAAGCCATAACTTTAGACAGGGATTCAAGACTGATTTGTAGTTTTGTCCACATGTTTTGACCACAGTCATGGAATTCCCTGACAGTAGGAGGAAATGGACAAATGGATGGCTGGGTGGCAATGCTGTTGCAGCTACAGTACTACTGCTGTGATCTGTAGTGTTGTGTCTGTTGCTACTTTGATCTGAGGCCATGATTTCTAATGCTAATCTAAAGATTTTTTTTTCTTCCTGCAATTAAAGAAATGTCTACAGTATCTTTGTTTTTTCTTATCAGTTTGGGGCATTTTCCACACTTTGTTTTTCAACCTTTGTTTACACAGGCCTTAAGATGATGGAAGCCAAACTTAATGAAAACTGGACTCAATTTTAAGAGAAGTATTTTAAGCATGTAACTTGTTTCCAGTAAGTGGATCTGTCATTCTTTTTTTTTTTTTTTCATTTTCATGCTACGGTCATGAACATGGCAACAATGAAATGTGTCATTATGCAAGGTCATTACAAGAGATAAAGATACAACCTTTCAAGTTAAGTCAAGTCAAGAAGCTTTACTTTAACCACATATAGCTTACGCAGTACAGGTGAAGAGTGTGTGTTAGGGGTGTATGTAGTTATCCACAACTCTGTGAGCTTTGCAGCATGTGCTGTAAATGTCTGTGATAGAGAGAAGAGAGACTCCAGTGATCTTCCCAGTTGTCCTCACTATCCTCTGCAGGGTCTTGTGATCCAAGCTGACGCAATTCCCAAACCAGACAGTGCAGCTGCTCAGGATGCTCTTGATGGTCCTCTGTAGAATGTAGTCAGGATAGGGGAGGGAGATGAGCTTTCCTCAGCCTTTGAAGGAAGTAGAGGTGCTGGTGTTGAGTGACCAAGTGAAGTTCTATGCCAGATGAACACCAAGGAATCTGGTGCTCTATCTACACAGGGGATCTGTTAGTGTTCAACAGAGTGTGGTTGCTCTGTGCTCTCCTGAAGTAACAACCATCTCTTTGGTTTCATCCACATTCAGAGACAGGTTGGTGGCATTTCAACAGGCAGTTTGCTGTTGTACCTCCTCTCTGTATGCTCACTCGTCGTTCTTGCTGATGAGACCTACCACTTGTATCATCTGCAAACTTGATGTGATTTTAACTGTGCATTGCCACCCAGTCATGAGTCAGCAAAGTAAACAGCACTGGGCTCCAGTGCGCAGTGTTGTGGTGCTGGAGGTGCTGTTCCCAATCCAGACTGTCTGAGGTCTCCCCGTCAGGAAGTCCAGGATCCAGTTGCAGAGAGTGGTGTTCAGGCCCAGCAGGCCCAAATTCTCAATGAGGTGCTGAAAGATGATTGTGTTGAATGCTGAACTGAAATCTATTAACAACATTCATACTTAAAGGGTCTTTTTTTAAAGTGCAGGTGCGTGAGGGCTAACTGAAGGGTCATAGAAGTGGCATCATCCATGGAGTGGTACGGATGATATGCAAACTGCACAGGGTCCAGTGAAATGTTGAATATATCAGTGAAGAAATCTGCTAGCTGTTCTGCACATTCCCTGCACACCCTACCAGGATTGTTGTCAAGGCCAGCAGCCTTCCATGGGTTAACTCTGCATAGAGTTCTCTTCATCTCAGCTGTGAACAGACTGTTTGCTGGTGGGAGGGACAGTCTTCCTTGCTGCTACATTGTTCTGCACTTCAAAGCAAGCGTAGCAGTCATTCAGAGCATCTAGGAGGGTGGCATCACTGTAACATGCAGATGAATTTGTTGTTTAGTTTGTGATTGCCTGGATGCCCTGCCACATGCGTTGGGTATCTCCGCTGTCCTAATAGTGGCTGTGGAATGTCTGTGCATGTGTGCGCTTAGTTTCTCTGATGGCTTGTGGTGATGGTCTTGGAGACAGTCACGTCGACAATGGACTTAGCAATCAAGCCTCCCTGAACTTGTTCCAGTCAGTGCACTCAAGACAGTCCTGAAGAGCAGAGGTGGCTCCTGCTGGCCAGGTTTTCACCTGCTTCAGAACCAGTTTAGAGAATCTGAAGAGTCGTCTCTATGATGGAATTAGCATAATTAGTGGTCTGAGTAGCCGAGGAGTTGGCAGAATATGCATGATATGCTCCAGGTTTCAGAAGGTTCCAAAATATACAGTGTGTTCGCCCCTCTCATTGCACTTTATTTACCACAGGAATTCATCATGTTTTTCATTGTTGGAGTGTAGATACCCCAAGTCAAGTCTCAGTGATAACAAAGATGCAGCAGTTTCTAAACTCTCCTCATATTGCCTGCTCAAGTCAGATGTAGTCTAGACAGTTTCTGGGCCTGACTTCCTGTATGATCACATTTGCAGGCACATTACATGCAAAGCATTGAAAGATTAACAATCTTTTGATTTTGTCCAGTTTGGTCTGAAGATGATATAAATTGGTAGATTGGCTAAATTGGTTGTCGATTGGACAAAATTCATGGGATAAAAAAGGATACTTGAATTGTGAATTTAATTAAAAAAAAATTAAGAAAAAACAGTTTTGGAAAAAATAAAACATGATACCAGAAAATATAGTTCACTGTCAAAATCATACTTCCAAATTTGACCTGAAAATTGCACTAGGGCATTAGTAGCACTAGGACCAAATTTTGTCAGAAAGCTATGGGCTACCACAGACAAACTTTATGTAAAAAAACACATCCACAAGGCACACGTTCCTTTTGGATGGAAATCAATGATCATGGCTTAATGCTATGGGAACACTCTCTAATGGCTAAAAGGGGTCAGGTAATGAAGCAGTGTGTATGTTTTACTACTTTTTAGTACTTTTTAATACCCAAGAGAGACAGGGGGTGCACCTGATTTTAGATCTGCACACCTTGAATCATATTCTGAGGATGTACAGGTTCAAGATGCGGACCCTCAAACTTATTGCATTACGAATCAGTTCCAAGGACTCGTTTCTCAGAGACCTAAAGGTTGCATATTTTCACATAAAGATTTGGCCAGAACTCAGGAAGTCTCTAAGGTCCCCTTGTGGGGGCATATTAATAAATTTAAATTTATTACTTTTAGATTTTCTAGAATATATTGTATGCCATATTGTCCAGGTTTGTGGTACTGATGGAATTTGTGAATCTCCCACTGGGATGAATAAAGTATCTATCTATCTATCTATCTGTCTGTCTGTCTGTCTGTCTGTCTGTCTATATCAGGTTTGTCCCTTTGGTCTCCAACTTTATGAAGTGCTTGGCTGCAGCCCTGGCACCTATGTCTCCAGGGTAATTTATAACAATTATTATCTTATTTTATCCCCATCAAAAGAACTAGCTAAAATACATTGATGTGTTGTGCTTGCCCATATCAGGTGCATAGGAATCTGGCTGAACCCCAGGAATAGTATGCTTTCTCACACTCAGAAAATAACTTTTATAAGGGTAATTTGGGATTCAACCATGGTGCAGGGACTTGTCTTCTGGACATATGAATTTGATCCTCACTGTTAAGAGCAGTTTCATACTGGACAAAACCTATCTCTCCACCTGGCTCATTGGTTATTGGGTGTCATGACAGCAGCAGCCGCCTCGATAGAAACAAATACTTTGGCTGTACAATATAAAGAAACAAACAAACAAATAAATAATAAGCAGAAACAACTTAAACTTAAAGCATTTATTAATGCTGAAAGACAGTGCAACTAAAATTATGCAAGAAAAAATATATTAACAAAGTACGTCATAAAATGTATACATATATCATACGGATTCAAACATCATGACAGGCAATGTAATTCAGGTCTTTAGCCCTACTTAGGGTTATATGAATAAGCAAGTTTGTTTAAGGTAGCCCAGACATAACTGAATGAAGCACAGATATAGATGTTAGTAGAGAATGTCTGTTTTGCACTCCGACATCACACCCTCCAACCTATGTAGGCCATATTTACCTTTAAATCCTTTTACTGACTAAAAGGTCAGGAAAACACACAAACATTCATTGATTGACCCCAGGAAATCCTTCCTCAATCTTCTGATCACAAGCCACACCATGATAGGCACAATTAACTCCCCTCACAAAAAGAGAGAGAAGAAAGAAAAAAAACTTCTTCTTCATGACCCTCACCCCAAGTAAATACCCCTCTATCAGTGTTCTAGTGCTCTCCTGGTCAAAAGCCACATAGAACCAAAATGTAACAACACTGAGCAGGGTTTTTTTTTTAATCCCAACTCTCCCATTGAGAGTTATAAAGGTCATGCACCATGGGCATTGCAACCTTTATTTGTGAAAAATATCCCGGTTCCTTACCTTGGTTCCCACTCTTCGGTCATTTCCACATTTCAAGACTCTCTCAGCAGATACTTTGGGTGGGTTTGGGTGTGGTTCTTGATGCGTGCCCTACCCACAACACATGGGGAGGCCCCTGTATCTCATGGCACTTAAACTGCCTGGAAATGAAGTTCATATCTATGGCATTGAAAAACTCACCCACAGTTGAGGGGCTACCATACATTGGTCTGCATGGACAACACCATGTAGGTCTCCTACATCAATTACCCAGGTGTGGTAGCTGATCCTGCTTTAGGCAGATATTAAATTGCAATTTACATTATGGGGCATGCAAAACATGTAGCAGACTTCTTGTCGAGGCATGGGCTGAGGCACAGAGAGAATAGCTCCATCCTCAGTTGTATATTCGCAACCTGAAACAATATCAGAACAGGGCTTTCCAGTTTCTCTTTACCTTAACAAGCAGCATTTTTCAAGGGAATGACTGTATGTAGTGGCTCTGATGTAAGAGAAAACAGGAACTAAGCTGTTATTGACTTTTACAGGGCTTTGACATACCTTCCATAAATGTTAAATAAAATGTAAACTTTAACAAATCAGATTATACACTATTTTTAGGCCGAGACTCTACAAGTTCACGTGGAATGAATTTCTAAAAGTTTTGATGTGGTTGCTGCAATAAGGAATGGATTATAGAATCCTACTTGGCCTCCATTTCTATTTGTTTTACACTTGAAATTTCACACTTCATTGCTCTTCATTGTTTTATCAAAGGTAGGAAAAGAGCTAACGAGTTCAGGAATGAATGAGAACGGAATTTTTATGAAAAATCAAAACACAGTAAGGGTGATGTAAGGAGGAGAAGATGTGCTTTCTCCTAATGTGTTTCTCCTAATATGTTTATGCTGTGGGTTAAAAAGTAGGAGACGTGTGATGAAGTTTCTGAGAGGGCAAAGAGAAAGAAGAAGCTTGAATGGGGTTATTAGAAACATTGCAGTACCTGAGCAGATGCATGTGGATGTCTTTCTACCTACTTGGCAAAATCTAACACATCACTGTCCCATAACCCAAGTACTCAAAGGGCAAATTGTCACAACAATTACATTTTAGCACAGGTGTTGAGACATCGCAGTAATGAGATCTATCCTGTAGAACAGATGGCAGAGGGAAAAGCCTCTGGCTTCAATCTTTCATCTTACTTTACTGTTAATTTCTAAGGAAACTGGTCAGTATCAATCAGTAGTCACATTTTCAGAAAATATGCTAGAAACTATAAAGATTCATTAATAATTCATTTTTCTTTTTTAATTATTTTGCATGATGGTACAGCAGGTAGTGCTGCCACCTCAGATTCTTTTCATTGTCCACAACATGCCAGAAGATCAGAAACAGACTGGTAACAACACACACACACACACACACAACCCTGGAGGTGTGAGGCAAACGTGCTAACCACCAAGCCACCATGCCCCTCTATGTAAAGCATAATAAGCTTTATGTTTTGAATAAAAGAAAATAGGGCTATAATTTTATTCTGCATTGTATTGCCATTCAGAGGGCACGGTGACACAGTGGTTTGTCTAGCACATCACACAGACGCTCAGTCAGATAGAGATGAGTGAAATTTGTAGGCAAAGATAACACCCTGAATTCCTTGTCATATTCCTCAAACCATTGTCCTACTGAAAGAGGCCACTGTCAGTGGGGAATACTGTTGCCATGAAGTCTTGAACTTGGTCTGCAACAGTA
>JAOTRN010000017.1:5878004-5894239 GCA_028566695.1 Bagroides melapterus
ATAACAAACACACATGGCACAAGACAAAAAACACCAAGAGCGCCCCCCAAGGTCCCAAAAGGTCCGTGACCCTGACACATTATATTACATGGAGGGAGGGTTGAAAATCAAAGAAGACAGTCGTTTCTCTCTCTCATTTTTTTCATCTTCTATACCTCCAGAACATCTATAGCTTACAGTAAAACATTAAGATTTACAAATATCGCTGTTATTCCAAACTAGATGCATATTCTACACATTATTATATGCTTGTTTTTTTGTAAAAATGATTTTTGCCCTAAAGTGCAACTAAATAGCAACTCACTAGAGAGTAGTGTAGGCAGATCTTGTATGTATGTACAGATGAGAGAAACAATATCATTAAACACCTTAAGGCCACCTGCTGTTCTCATAAAACATGCATCCTACCATGCTAAAAGTTTTTATAGAGGCATACTTGAACACTAGTTATGGGCAGTTAACTACTGCTATATGATTATGATAAAATGTACATAGCAAATGCTTTGTAACATAGTTTAGATACAACTTCATAATTTTCTGTGGCAGCAGTTTTTATTGAGCTTGCTGTGTCATGAGTGTTTGTTTTCTCCAATTTAATGTCAGTGTGCTTTGTTGTCATCATCCTCATGTACTTACAGCGTGGTAATGGCTGTCTATTTGCAGATAAAAGCGGAAAAGATGAAGGTGTGTGTGTGTGTGAGCGCGAGACATAGAGAGAGAGAGAGAGAGAGAGAGAGAGAGAGAGGTGGGAAAAGGTGTTACAGTTATGGGATTGAGAATAAATGATAAAAATATATGACTAAACAAGTTCCTAGTGATGATCCAAAAGTCTGGATCATAATGAGGTCCCTGTGCTCTGTACTGTTCGACTGTGAGGGTCGACTGGAACCCAACTTTTGTTCAGTTTTTCCCTCGAAATAGCTGCTCTCTACATGCTTACAGAACAGGAGAGAGACTCCAGCTTCTTTCCCTTTACAGATGCTTCACATAGTGAGAGCATACTACCACTGAATACTAAGCAAGCAATCTTTAAAAGACAGGGGCACAGGAATGACATTTTGTGTGATTCCTTCTTACTAAATGCAACGTTTTCTGAATGAATCTAATTGTAGGATTTTGTACAGAATACAAGTAAAACTTAATGTAATGACAATTTCAGCTTGTGATTTCTTATTAACATATGAAAACAAAGAGATCGTTTGAATATTTTCCAGTTAAATTTCTTGTGCTCACGTATAAAGCCTGAATATATGGGTCTGGAAAAGCAGCTCACAGTGTATATATACTTGCTCTGTATCTTGTTAGGCAAGATAATGCATCTCTTTTGCATCTATGAGAATCCTTCCCTTGCCTCAGCGGTTAGTAAATTAGGTTGGAATGAAGCTCATCTTCTGCTTGACCGTTGGGATCATGTAGGCGGCATAACAAGCAAAAAAATGACGGCTCCATGCCGTTAGCATGCTAGAGGCTATGTAGCTCAAAACAAGGTCTCCCATGCATGAACGCTATGCCAAGGGAAAGACCTTCACACCCTGCTGATTAGCACAGAAGGACCTTACCAGTTAGCGAGCTTAATTAAACTAAAACAGATAGTCCCACAGCTCTATTAAGAGTGAAGACTATTGGCTTTTACTCAGATGAGAATATTTTTGCACATGGCAAATGCTGAATTGAGCACCAGAACAGAAAAAGGGAAGCTCTCTGCAGGGACAGCTGTCTTAGACAACAGGGTTACACAAGTAAAAATGAGCATGAACTGGTACAAACCAATGAATGATGTTTGGTAAAGGTTATAATGCAAGGTGAGGGTATCAGATTTTTTTTCTAAATTCTACAAAACCAAATATGCATGCTTGTCATTTACATTTCATAAGTTATCAACTCCTGGCCTACCAGAAGTATTTTACAAGACATTGTGGGTTTAAAACCAATACCATTTCTCCACATCAAAGTCAAATGAAAGATAGGATTTTTGCATATCAACACTATGACCTGTAAAGGACTCTGAAACATTCTTAAAAAGCTTTCCATGGGCCATGATGCAATACAAATTTACATTCTCTGCAATATTACACTAAGATGAATAGCTTGTCTTAACACTCATATGCATTTTCCTCTCCCCACAGTGAGCTAGCGAACATAGAGGAGGTAGGGAGGAGCAGAGGAGTCATGCAGACGCTGAGCCTGATGGGAGCTAGATCTGATTGATTGCATTGTTATTGCTGAGGACTCTCGTTCCACCTGCTTGAAGGACTCTCTCTCTCTCTCTCTCTCTCTCTCTCTATTCATCCATCCGCTCGTCTGTTCATTTTCCTCCCATAAACAGTGTAGAAAGAGCTGGGTTCTGCTGGGAGCTTAAATTTACTATTGATGGATGCTTACATGTGAGGAAAATAAGCACCACTGCTGAACATATGGCTGCATATAGGAATTACTTTAACACTGATATTAATTTACATATTTGCTCCTATTTGGAAAACAGAAAATCTTTCTGTCACAGTAAATTTTATTCCTCATTTTTTTGGATTTTGCTCTGCCAGCTGTAGTTAAGATCTAGGGGTATACAGTAGATGACCAATTTCCTTTGCATTGAGCTTTCAGTGAAGAATAATATTGTGAACTGAGAGTTAATAATGTGTACCAATGACGGATATAATCAGGATGGAGATATTTCTTCTCGCATATGAAAGATTAAAAAAACAAAAAGGGCCTAAAGTAGTAATATAAATATGTGTGTATTATTTTTAACTTCATGTATAATATGTAAATGTATAATATCTTTATTTTTGTGTATAGTATATAAATGTATAATATATTTATACATTATATATAGACTCATAATAAACCTTTGAAATGATTTTTTGTTATATATTTTATTCTTCCTTGTATATTGTGTTGTTTTTCCACCTGGAGGAGGCATGTGCCAGGCAGATGTTTGGAGGACTGGGTACAGAGTGAGATAGTGAGCTGAACTGTCATAAAATGCTAAGCAAACAAGGACTTGAATATGCCTCTGACTTAAAAGAATCACACAATCACAACTGAGCAAACAATCGTTAAATGATGAGTAAACAACAGTTTATATTCAAATATTAATGCAAATGGATGTATGTGGGTTAATCCTCCACTACAACCCTGTTCATACAGGAGTAGAGAGTCTAACATAAGGATAAAGTCTCATTTTATTAGGAATTGGTGAAAAGTGTGTCTGGCCAAACAGATTGAAACCTTGTAATTGGACATTTTTAACATTTCTATGGCTTTAAATTTTCTATTATATTTCTTTTATTTTTTTATATTAAGCCACAATATTATGACCTTCAGTAATTCAGACTGTTTTGTGGGAGCTTGCTTTTTTTTAAATTGCAAAGTACAAGGGTCAAATCCATTTGACTGTAAAAAATATTTAAAAGAGATTCAAGTGCAAATAGAACTTTCTAGCTAACTTTTTTATGTCTAATATGTCTTGAATTTAGCTTTTTGTTTTTGTCTGTATCAATAGTGTGTCGCTAAGCAAGTGGCTATTTAAATAAGCATTGTAAAAGAATAACAATGACAAAGAGAAATAGGTCATTATTGTTTGGTTCCTTTGGTGCCCAGAATCCTAAACAAAGATTTTTTCTTCTACAGCAGGAACCTCCAGAAGTCTTATATTACAAATAAGAAAAGTGCATTAAACAGTATGTAGAGTATGTAGACAGATGATACACTGATAAGAGTACAAGAAATAAGAAGAGATCATAACATAATAGATATAACATATATACTTGCATAATGCATAGTTACCAAAACCTACATTAACATACACTATATTACTTATAGTAAAACATTGATTTTTTTAAGAGCACAGCTCTTAACAGGGCCATTTTACACAAGCCTCTGGGAGGTGATTAGGAATGTTTATAAAAAAGCACCAAAAACATTTGAAAACATATCTAGAGTAATATCATTCACTTTTTTAGATCAGTTTTTTCACCCACCTCATCAAACATTATAGTGTTATAGCATTATAACATCCACTGTTATCTTTGCAGAGAAGGAGAATAAATTCAGTAGTGTCTTTCTGAAATGAGTGAATGAAAGTGCAGATAATTAGTGAGCATACTTTATCTGCCCTGATACAAAAGAAAAAAGTTTGTATCTAAAAATAGTTTGTTGCTTATTTTGAATCAGTGCAGCTACTCACTGTGTGCTACATGCACATGACAAGGATTAATGGGCATACTGTGATTCCAATCTGTTTTCTCCCTGTTAAAGTAAGTGATTAAGTAAATAAATAAACATGTCTAGGGTCGAAACTTTATCGCCTTCTAAATCAGATTGCAGGGCAATATATTAAGTTTTCTTGGATAAACTACTAATAAATAAGTAAAGTATTCAGTGGTGTAAAAAAATAAAATACAAATTAGAAACTTTAGGCAGATATGTTCATGTCCACTATCATTTTTCAGTAAGAAGAAAATTACACAAAGTTGTGCAAAAGAAAAGTAAACGTCCTTGAAACGTGTGCAGTTGGCTTTTTAAGAACAGCACCAGTCATAGGTTTTTGTGCATTTTGTTAGAATGTATATTGAATGCTTTGCCAACCTGCCTTCCAAATAAATAAATAAATAAAGAGAGAGGTCATTGTATTTAAAAGACGTAACTGGAGGCTGACAAGAAACGGGCAGAAAGCCTAAGTCAATAAGACACAGTTTATTTCATTCGTATACTGTTTTTATAAAACGTAGTATACAGCAAAGTATACAGCAAAGTGTACTCAGTATAAAGCTGAGTAAAGCAGAGGTGGCAGCAGCAGAATAAATCCTTTCTGCTCATAAATACATGTTTGAGTAGGCTACAAAGGATATATGTGACATTTAAACAGTACAGATTCTTACTTATCAGTTGAATTTATATATTAATCTCCTATATTGTGATACAGGCCATATGACAGTACACAGCATATAGTGTTAAGGGCTACAATTACTAAATGCATTAATATATCACAACATGAGCTACATCTTATTGTACACACACTATTATACAGGTTGACAAAATGCTTAAAAAAAGATATCAGCCCTGATGTTCAATTAGCTGTATTTGGAGTACCAGACTTTACTTATACAATACTTAAAGTAAAGTTTTTGTTATGCTTGGTAAGGTGATGGTTAACAAGGGGATTTTGGTGGAATTGACATCCACTTCGCTACTTATCTTTCAAAAATGGCTGGTTTTTAAGTTTACAATAATTTAGAACAGGATCTGGTCCCCTTCCTTGACTGTCTTCATCACAGCTGAAAACATAATGTTTACTCATGTAACCCTGGTTCCCTGAGATGATGGAAACGAGCATTGTGTCAGCAATGACGCTATGGGAATCCTTCCCTACTTCCCGAAATCGCAGAAGCCTAATTAGTTACATCCGCGGATGTAAGCGGACAAATGGCGTTTCAGCCCACCATGTTTGGGCAGGGCTATCTGCCTATATAAGCCCCGCTGAAACAGTGTATTTCACCAGCTTTTCGACTGAAGCACGAACATTGGTAGTCAGGGGCGCTGAAGCATGGCCGACGACGCAATGCTCGTTCCCATCATCTCAGGGGACCAGGGTTACATGAGTAACCATTATGTTCCCTTTTGAGATTTGCTCTCGCATTGCATCAGCACTGACGCCATGCTGCATGCACTGGGGCAGGCAGAGAAACACTCTGGATGCATGACAACCAAGGCTCAGTGCCAAAATTTAAGTGGCAACATGGCCGAACGAACAGTGTTGGAGAAAGGTCTCCAGACTATACAAGGAGTCTCAGGAATGCGGGCAGAGAGGGGTACTCAGCCGCCCCACAAACACTGAGGTGTAAAAGTTGAAAGACCATGCTCAGAAGGATCAAGGCTCTGAAGCTCTGATCCCTGACCCAATTAGAGGTACACAGCCTAGCAACCGGGAGCCCCTAGGGCCTGATCATTAAGCCACTGAGGGGCTACTCAGGGCCTCACAGCCATAAGCGCCCAAAACACGTCCTTACGCCATGGGAGGCCTGTACAGACCCATCCAGGGGCCAGACACAGAGCCTCCACAGCTGTGCCGCCCGCCTGGGATAGCAGGTCCGTCCTGCATGGGATACGCCACGGAGGCCCATACAGCATCTGCACTAGCCCGGGAAACCAGGGTTTGGTCTGCCATTCTGGAGCGACCAGCAACACCCTACAACGCTCCTCTCTGATCTTGTCAATCACTTGAGGCAGCAAGGAAAAGGAGGGGAAAGCGTGCTCGGCCAGGACTGGGCTAGAGCATCTCTCTCTTTCGAGAAAAAGTTCTCGCAATGGGAATTCAGTTCCGAGGCGAATAAATCTGTTCGCGCTCTGCCAAACATTTCCCATATCCAAGCGACTGTGTTGGTGTGGAGCCTCCACTCCCCTGCTGGAGGACCTCAGCGAGACAGCATGTCTGCACCGGTGTTCAGCACACCCGGGACGTGCGAGGACCTCAGAGATAGAAGGTGTTCTTGGGACCACCGTAGAAGGTGATCCATCAGCTGGAAATGCCGCCGAGAGCTGGTGCCGCCTTGGTGATTTATTAGAGCCACCACTGTCATACTGTCCGAACGGACCGGTACATGACATCCTGCAGTGAGCGGGAGAAATTCTCTGAGGGCCAGCACTACTGCCTGGAGTTCCAGGTAGTTGATGTGTTCCCGTCGCTCTGCATCGGTCCAGGTGCCGAAAACAGTCCTGCCGTCATATATTGCGCCCCATCCAAAACTGGATGCGTCCGTGGTCAAGACTTTCTTTCTCATGACAGTCCCGAGATCCGCTCCACAGCAGAACACATTGGGATGTCTCCAAGGCTTTTTTGCATTAATGCAGGGTCGCGACACAGTTAGTTCTTCTGAGCGCCAGGCGTGGTGTGGGACTCTACCTCGCAGCCATAATTGAAGGGGGCGCATTAGAAGCAGGCCTATCGGCATGAGCGATGAGGCTGCTGCCATCAGGCCTAAGAGCCTCTGAAACTTCCTCAGAGGTACCTTATCGCCCTCTTTGAAATGGGTGGCTTGGGATCAGATGGCATCAACGCATTCTGCTGACAGCCAAACTTTCATGAACAAGGAATCCAACGTTGCCCCCAGGAACGAAATCCGTTGGCTGGGTAGCAAAATATTTTTTTCAAGATTGACTCGAAAACCCAGGCATTGAAGGTGGCTGAGTAATAGATCCCTGTGAGTACATAACTCCTCTGTTGACTGGGCTAAGACTAACCAGTCATCCAAGTAGTTCATTACACGAATCCCCATCTGTTTCAGGGGGGAAAGAGCCACATCAACACATTTCATGAATGTGCGAGGAGTTAGAGACAATCTGAAGGGTAGAACCCTTTACTGGTAAGCTATACCCTTGAAAGCACACCTCAAGAAAGGTCTGTGCTGAGGGGCTACCGGGATATGAAAGTATTTAACTTTCAGATTAACCGATATAAACCAGTCCCCCAGACGCACATAAGACAGTATTTGTTTCAAGGTGAGCATTTTTTGAACAAGCAGTTCAGTAATCTCAAGTCTAGGATAGGCCTAAGGGCTCCATCCTTTTTAGGCACCAGAAAATAGCGACTGTACCAACCATACTTGCTAAGGGCAGGAGGCAACTCTCCAGCGTCCCTTTCTCCAGTAGCAACTGTACTTTGGCTCTGAGGGCTATTCTGTTTCTGATACACAGCTGAAAGCAGATGGTCAGTTTCTACTATGCTCAGGATCCATCCTATCACACCAGTCAACAAGCAGAGATGTTGAGACCTATAGAAACAGATGGACTGTTACTACAGTGTGAGGAGGAAAGCTCTTTTTGTGACAAATTAAAAAGTGTGTTTTCGCTGTAACAGCGATGTGAGGCTTGGGAGCACTACAGGCCAGGAAATCCTCTGTGTTGTTGGCGCCGCCAAATGACATCATGCCACTCGCTGCAGTCGAGGGGGCGTAGCTCGTCATTCGTGTAGCTCACCGCTGACTCATCTACAAGAGGAGGCAGTGGTGAAAGGGGGAGAGGTGGAGAGAGCGAAACATGCAGGCTTTGCTGTTGCACGGCCACTTCTTCCTCGCAGTGCTTGCAGTCGGCACCGGTGAGCACAGCTTCGGCATGGGAGCGGCCCAGACATGAGACGCTCTCACCGTGGAGGTCAGCGGACGGCAGCAGGAATGTGCGGGTTTCTGCACAAGCCGCCGGAAAATGCTCTTTTAGAGGAAAATTTGCTCTGAGAAATGTTTGCTCTTTAAAGGAACACTGGATAGCTGCAGGGGAAAATGGCGTTAGTGTAGCCCGTTGTTGCTTCCGCTGCATTTGCTTCTTCGACGGCACTTGGCTTCTTCTGCGTTCGGGTCAGCAAGAGTTTGCGCTGAAGAGAAGAGCTGGTGAAATACAGCGTTTCAGCTGGGATTATATAGGCAGATAGCCCCGCCCAAACATGGCGGGCTGAAATGCCATTTGTCTGCTTACATCCGCGGACATTACCAATTAGGCTTCAGCGATTTCGGGAAGTAGGGAAGGATTCCCATAGCGTCAGTGCTGACGCAATGCGAGAGCATATCTCGAAAGGGAACAGACTGTCATGTACTATAAGTAACTTTTAATCTAATTTCTTAGGGGTTTTTTTGGCTCTAATGTATGAGCCTAGGGTCGTAGATGTTTTTGTTAAGAGTGTTAAAATCATATTGTACCTGGTTTTTAGTTTTTTTAGTTTAATATGTGAGATTCCACTCATTTCTTTTGATTCATCTATTGGGATTAGAAAAAAAACTTTCAGAAATAAAATTATTTACAACTTAAAATCACAACATTAGTTCTTAGGATCTGCAGTATTATAGAATGACACATCAATGGCAGGTAATATGTGGCAAGAATAGCTGAGGAATTGTATCCGGATCAAGATTGCTATTCATCCCTCCAGATGAGCAGTCGCCAGCCAACCCTAAAAGCCTGTAAGAGTAATGTGCTAATGTTAACTGACTAGCTTGGCCATAGAGACAATGAATTCACACATACTGTAGGCTGTGGTCTTTGTTGTCTGAGAGATTATTATCATTGTTTAAGCTTTGTGTTGTGTAAACCACAGCCCCAGTGATCATCCCTACTGTATGATCACTTAATTATTTTATCACCAGCTAACTTCATTAGCTGGTGATTTTTTTTGACATTCCTCTATACTCTGCAGTATACTTTAGTTCTCAAGACTACAGTTATCATCTCCCTTTCTTTCTAAGCAAAGAAAAATATGCAAAATATGGTGTTTCCTATATTTCGATTTGATACATTTTACTGTTTCAGTAAACTACTACCAGTAGGCTACCAAAGATGTACTTCACATTTAAAAGGAAATTATTCTTACTTCTTAGTTTAAGATTCTTGTGTTAGTATATTTTTATTTCCAACATAGTATTTATACTGTATGGATAACCTTTGAAGTAATAATTTTGTACTTATCATGTAGTACAAGCATTTTTTTTTACAGCCCAGCAAAATCAATTAACTGAGATGAACACCAGTATGAACACCAGTATTTTGTGTGTAGACTGTTAGAAAAAAAACAAACAAAATAAACAGTGAGAGACAGTTCTGCACATTGCTGTTGTGAGAGATCAGATGTGAATAGCTAGACTGGTTGAAGCTAATTGGAAGGCTACAGATCAAATAATCACATTGTATAACTATGATAGCAGAGAAGCATCTCAGAATGTACATGTCGTACCCTGCGGTAGATTGAGCTTGAGGTAGGTTGAGCTACAATGGCAGAATACTATACTTGGCACAAGCTCACTGAAACTTGGCAGCAGAAGCTTGGAATTAGACCAGGTGATATTTTTCCAATCTTTGACTGTAAGGTTCAGGTGAACCTGCAAATGTTTGGTGGACATGATCCGAATTCCTGAATATCTGCTCCCTTTTCTTGACAAAAGAGTCCTTATATGCTTTGTTTCTGGAGAAACACAGTACATGGCCAACAATCGGATGGAACAGACCATGGTTCCACCTGTTATTGTTGTTAGTGGTAGTTCTATGGCTTCTATACATCAGGCTGGACCTGATGAGTTCTTGTATATAGTTCTTGTGTCAGGTGCATCGACTTTTTGGGACTTTGGGGGGTGCTCTGGTAGTTCCTGTCTTGTGCCATGTGGTTTTGTTGTTGTTTTTGATCACATGTTTGCCCCGCCTTTGTCTTGTTCCTCCCCTTTCTTGCACACCTGTTCCTAATGTTCCTAGTTATTTGAAACTTATTTAAGCCCGCTGCACTGTTTTCCAGTGCGGATTTCTTGTTGTTTATTGTTTTTTGTTTTGTGTAGTGTGTATTATGGTTTTTGGTAATGTTTATTAAATCGTGCTGGATGTTATCCCTGCATTTGGATCTGTTTTTTTCCCTCTGGTCATGACAGAAGAAATCCACGACTTTTCAGACCCAGCTGGATAACTTCCAGCCTGGAAATTAGTGGGTTGGGAGTCCTGGATTATTCCTGTGCCCTCTGGGAGTTTTTTCCCTTTTTTGCGTGGACTTCGCACCGCACCTGTTCCTGTGGGGGGCGCCGCTCCACCTCCAGTTTTTCCGTGGGGGACGCCGCCTCACCTTTTACCTGCGGAGGATGCTGGAGACCCGAACCCATTTGTTTCCCCCCAACACTCCCTTCTCAGACTCTGTGCGGGTTGCGGCCTGGCTGCGGACGTCGCTCGGCCCCCCATGCTTGGCTGCGGGCGTCGCTTGGCCCTCCTGCTTGGCTGCGGACGTCGCTCCGCTCCCCCCTCCTGTCTCGCCGTGATCTTCGGACTTTGGGGGGCGCTCCGGTAGTTCCTGTCTTGTGCCATGTGGTTTTGTTGTTGTTTTTGATCACGTCCACTGTTTTCCGGCACGGAATTCTTGTCGTTTATTGTTATTTGTTTTGTGTTGTGTATATTGTGGTTTTTGGTTATGTTTATTAAATCGTGCTGGATGTTATCCCTGTATTTGAGTCTGTTTTTCCTCTCTGGTCGTGACATCTTGTATTTAATTTATTTATTTTAAGGAGATGGTTTCCATTCCACATTCCAAGTTGTATACTGGCTATAATTGTGAATATGGCAAATCAAATCTTGAATCTTGACCTGCTCTCCCAGACAAGGGTCACTGTGGCACTGTGGAAATTATGGCATTTCGTGACGTGATGCCTCACACAAAGCAAAGTTTCCACAGTGAGATCTGGGCTTAGCATCGGGAAGTTTATCTAAATTGCCACTTGTCACCAATAAAATAAAAAAATACAAATACAATAAAAAAAAAATTGAACAGTGTTTTAGGCTCTTGGTATTTTTAGTCTACTGAACCTGAAGCACTTTTGTACATCGCTCTGGATAAGGGCATCTGCTAAATGAAAAACAGTGCTGGAACTTTGAAAACAGCAAGCAGAGAAACAGAAAGGACAACTAAAATCTTATATTTTATATATCCATAATTATTAACACATAGGGTTATAGGTACATTCTTGCATTAAATAGATGATTTGTTAATACACCTATACTGAACTCTTGGTTATTCACTTTCTGGTAAGGATATATTATTCACTGTCTTAATTAATAAATAGTAATAAATAGAGTTTGCAAGTCAAATCCTGATGATGCTGTAGCCATATGTGGCTGGAATAACAAACGTTGTCCATGTTTTCTGAGTGGGAAGGGTGGCATATGCTGTCAATCACAACATTTCTTTACACTCATTTCCATGGATTGTCCAAATAAACAGCAATTTTAGAAGAAATCATCCATTCTCAGTACACATGCTTGTAAAAAAAAATAAGTTAAATAAATAAATAAATAAACAGAACTTAAACAGGACCACAATTATTTTTCTATTTAAAAATGTCCATAGTTTTCAGAGTTTGTTTAATTTTAACAAAATTATGAAGAAAAAAAAAGTTATAATAAAGTATTTTTTATTCTAAGGAACAATTTTATAAACTGTACCTTGAATTGAAGGTGTCACTGATTAAGAGTAGTGGAATCTGGCAGCACCAAGGCAGAAAAGATGTGCAGCGACTATTGTTCATGCTCGTATGAATGAACTCCAGTTGATCCAGAGCTGGTTATTTAAAGAAAATGTGGAAAAATGAATACAAACCAAAGAAAGACTATCATTAATCTATATAAATCATGACAATGTATCTCAAAATGGATGATTCGTCAGGCTCTTCTCTGGATGAGAGGTTTGGACATCCAGCAGTCCATTGTTGAGGGAATATTTGCCATGTCACACAGAGTAATGAATGTATGATGGTTTTTGAGATGGTGGTGCAATTTTCACAGGAAATGTTACAATTTTAAAGCTTTTCGGTTATTTGGCTCTTTTGGTTTAAGTGAAGACGTGCAATACTCAGGGGTGGAGTTTGGAGACCTAACCCCCATTAATCAGCTCGAGCAATTACAACCCCTCTAATATTTATTCCATGCTGAAACGTATGTAGAAATATTTTATTAATAATATCACTGTGCCCATTTAAGTCAATGGATTGCAACAAAGTACAGCACAAAAAAAAAAAAAAAAAAAAAAAACAGTGCTGCAAATTTGAAAATAGCAGGTCAGAGAATCAGAAAGGACAACTAAAATCTTCCACACACACACACACAATATATAATTAATGCTGAAGTGTACAGAAATATTTTATTATTATTATAACTCACGAGAGGTCCAGGGAAAAAGCAAGAGGATCCAAATGCAGTTTGAAGTTTGTTAAACAATAACAAAGGTAATCCAGGGAAAAGCAAATGGCAAAATAAAGACAAAACAAAACAAGGTAACAAGGGTTAAGGCTAAGGCTAAACATGGAATACATGCACGAACATTCACAAATAACAACTGACAAAGACTGAAGCAAACACAAGGACTTAAATACAAACAAAGAACCAATCACAGGGGAGAACAGACAAACGAGCAATGATTACTAAACAAGACACAGGTGGGACAGGGAAGCGGGAAGAAACAGGGCAAGGACAGACTTCAAAATAGACACAGAACATGGAACACAAGAAATCCAATCCCCTGCCAGCACCCCCTCTAGTGGGATGGCAGGGAATAGTCTCATCATAACATAGCCCCCCTCCTAAGGGTGGCTCCTGATGCCCTAAAGAACCATCCTCCCCAACGGAAGAAGTCCAGGAGGGTGGTGGAGGCAGTTCTGGGGGTGGGATGGTGGGTCATGGTCCCTGGGGGCACTGGAGGACCTGGGCCGTGTGGCACTGGAGGACCTGGGCCATGGGATGCTGGGGGGCCTGGGTCACTGGGCAGAGGGTCCTGGAGCTGTGGTGGGCCTGGGCCATGGAGCACTGGAGGACCCAGAGCATGGAGTGCAGGATCCTGGAGCTTGGGTGGACCTGGGCCATGGAGCACTGGAGGACCCAGACCGTGGAGCACAGGATCCTGTAGCACTGGAGGACCCAGACCGTGGAGCACTGGAGGGCCCGGAGGATGGAGTACAGGATCCTGGAGCACTGGAGGACCCGGACCGTGGCGCACTGGAGGACTGTAGGGCACTGGAAGACCTTGCCCATGGAGCACAGGGTCCTGGAGCTCTTGGGCGACTCCCGTGGTCGCTTCATGGCAGGCTTGGGACTCTGAAACGACCCCCTCGGTCACTTCGTGGCAGGCTTGGGACTTGGCGGCGGCCATCTCGGCAGCGGGGCCATCTCGGCAGCTGGCTCTGAGAATCCAGCGGTGGCCATCTCGGCAGCCATCTTGGGAGAGGCCTCCGGCGTGGCGGCAGCCATCTTGGCAGCAGGCTTGGTGGCACGCACCGATATAAGTGGGACATCTCCACACTGGAGACTGCTATGTCTCTGAGAGGCCTTGGTAGGCTCTTTCTGAGGCTTGGCGCGGGCAGGCTCTGGCTGAGGCTTGGCGCGGGCAGGCTCTGGCTGAGGCTTGGCGCGGGCAGGCTCTGGCTGAGGCTTAGAATACAGGCATAGAATACATGCACGAGCATACAACATTAACATTCACAAATAACAACTGACAAAGACTGAAGCAAACACAAGGACTTAAATACAAACAAAGAACCAATCACAGGGGAGAACAGACAAACGACACAGGTGGGACAGGGAAGCACGAAGACACAGGGCAAAGACAGACTTCAAAATAAAAGACACAGAACATGGAACACACAAGAAATCCAATCCCCTGCCAGCACCCCCTCTAGTGGGCTGGCAGGGAATAGTCTCATCATAACAATTATTAATACTATCATCATTATTATTATTATTATTGTTGTTATTGTTGTTGTTGTTATTATATAGGAATCATATTTGTAAACTTATCAGGATAAATCAAATAAAAACAACTAAAAGTTATTTTATACATACTTATACAAACATTATTTTCAACATTATAGTTCAACAACATTATTTTGTTCACACCTGTTGAAAGAATATTTAAGATTGCTCTGTCGTTGAGCATCTGAATGTTCTGATGTGTTGTAAAATCTAGATAAGTAGAATGAAACTGTGTAAGGACACTGCAGATATATCAAAGTTAGGGGTTTTGCTGAAGTTTAATTCATTTTAGTTGTGTTAGGATATCTCCTTGACTGCCATAAGCATTCAATAATAAATTATTGCAATGAGTATTTAATAAAAATTAAATTGTAAGCTAGATATAATACTGTATTAAGTCCAAACCCATATAGTATATGTGTTGGAGATGATGATGGTGATATTGTGCATAAAGATTACATGCATGCTGACTGAGATAAAAGGACTGAGTATCACAGTGTGTCTCAGTGGGTGTATATGTGTGTGTGTGTGTGTTTGAGGGGTACGAGGAGTGGCTGGGTTCTTAATAATATCAACATTATTTCAACGACAGCACATAAAAACCTGATTCAGCCCTCTGGCATGATGCTATCTCACACCCATTCAGTGTCCTGTCTGCTTTTTAACAGAATAAATACTGCAAGCAAACATGTTTAATTCTCATACAGATCAGCTTGCAGGCACTCGGCAGGCTGGTGCTAGTGTTGGCAAAATGGAGTGCTTGAAATATTTATTAGAGTCTTGCATATTCAGCAGAGGGTCCCTTGTGTGATCTCTAGCAACACGTACGCAAATGAAATATTGATGCAGCTTAAATAAATAGGCAAGTACACTAGGGTATTCCTACTGACAGCGAGTGGAAAGGAGCGTTGCTGCAGTATTCCCTTTGTGCTGTGCCAGTGAAGCCACATACGCACAGGCAGTATTTGAGGAAGGACTCATGGGTAGAAGCAGATCAGTCCATCTTGGGAAGACAGTTTGGTACAAATTGTTTACGGTCCAGACGGATGAGCACTGAGTGATGCAGTATCATTAGGAAATTCAGGATGAAAATGGATCAAGGTACTGGGCTGCGAAGGTGTCAAGCTGAAAAGTGACATACTATTCCACACCATTCCACTGATATTGCAAGAAAATAATACAATGTGAACACGTATAAAAAGAAAGCAAAAATATAAGTATTTTTTAAATCAACCATTCCTAGTTACAAAGAGACATAGATTGAGAAAAAGGTGTGTAAAAACAAAACAGATTTTTTTTGTGCACAGATTCAAAATGTTAATTAAACATGGTGGATGAAATTCCCAGTACAATTTATAACTGGAATGTGGGGAAAAATAAACTTTTAACTAACATCTGTATCAAAGTAAATATGTTAAAAATAAATGTTGATTTTTTTTTTTTCTCCCAGTTAGCTCATTCTTTTTATTAAAAAAAAAAAATAACCAATGAATGACTGAATGGATCTGGTGGTGCTGGTGCTGGTGTTAAACCACTGACAAAATTATCATCACAACTAGACAAAAGTTTGCATAAATTTCCTCAACGAGCGATTTTACTAAAATAACTTTATAGCAAAGATATATATTACGCCAAAACAAAATTCAATTACAACATGGGAATAATAATATATATCTAGGACAAACAAATATACATGTGTAAATTTTCTGAAGACAAAAAAACAAAGCACATTTTTGCTAACTATGGGTTGTACATTGCAACTGAAAGGGGGCTCTATGAGAGGCCGTATAGGACATAATACATAGTGTCTCACACACACACACTACCATAACCTTGCACATACAGTACTGTGCAAAAGTCTTAGGCAACATATTATCTGTAGTACAAATTTTGTTATATAAGTTTATTATGTCTGCATTATTATGTACAAGACCATTCCCTACAAAGATACACTAAAATGAATGACTAAATAACTTTACAGAAGA
>JAOTRN010000017.1:5946295-5964006 GCA_028566695.1 Bagroides melapterus
ACATTTTTTTTTCTGGTAAATCTTTTTATAGTCTGGAGAGAAGACCCAGCCATCCTATCAACTCCGTCTGCTTCATGTCCTTGTCGATTACTTTCAGTGAGCCTTCACTGAACCCTCACCACTCACACACACACACACACACACACACACACACACACACACTCACACACTCACACACTCACTCACTCACAGAACTGCTGCACTAGATAGAAACAAGCTATTACCTATTTATATACTAACAGCCAACAGACAGAGCATCTGAAAGTCCGCTAGTCACGGTAAGGACGCATGGTGAAGCAGAACTTTTTTCTGTGTCTCACCTACATGAAGTCAGTTATGTGCTAGCTAAAAGACAACAATCAGCCATCACATTAATACACAAAACCAATGACAGGCAATGTTTAAAACAAATGGGTTCTATTAGGCAGCAAGTGATTAGTCAGTTCTTCAAGCTGATGTGTTGAAAGGAGGAAAAATTGGCAAGTGTAAAAAATATAAGTGACAAGATCTAAATTGTGATGGCTAGACTGAGATCTAACAAGTCTGATCCATGGAGTCTCCACCTCACAACTTACCATATTTAAAGGATCTGCTGCTAACAGTTTAGATTCACAATTTTAGATGGACTTGAGGAACCCATCCAGCTACGGGTCAGCAAAGACCTTTGCTAGTGGTTTAAGGGTTATTTCTAAAGATTTAAGGAGACATAAGAAGTATGAAAATCATTTGAAGTGACTGCAAACATCAGTCTAACATGGTGACTAAAGAAGTTACATTAAGTCAAAGCAAGCACTGTGGAAAAAAAAAGATGAAATAATAAGATGAAAATCAGGACGAGAGACGGAGACAGCATTGCTTTTGTAGTCTGTCAGAGGCGTCTGGGGACAGTCATGACTGCTTAGTATAATAAAGGCGCTCTGCCTTCCTTGCTCATTAGATTTCTATAGCAAAAGAACAATATTGATTTTTTTTTTTTCCTTCTTTGATTTTTTTTCTGCAATCAGCATGTCATACATTCTCAGCAGCCCCAGACTAAAACCCAATCTTGTCATTTCTTGTTCTAAAGAAATAGCTTATTAGCACTCTGGATTCTTTTGAGTGAAGTTACGTTTCGACGTTACCTTTGGTGTACTTGAGGATTTCTGTCCGGTATTTGAGAAGGTTGTAACCCATGCATCAGAATCAGTTTATTATTGTCAACTGTATTGAGTGCTGTATAATTACTCCGTACCTTCTGGATAAGCAATGTTTAAAGGATTTTGTGATGCCAGATGGGAAGGCCCTAGTCAGTCAGTAGAGATTTTCTGACAACATGGTGCTCCTATCTACAGAGAAAATACATTCACAGCTTCAATCAGGAATTCTGTTTTGTTATGCCTACAGCCTGATGCCTGTCAAAACCAATGTCAGTTTCTATCAAATTATTATCCTCCAGACACTGTATGATTTCCAGTGTTTTATTTGCCTCCATCTGATGTTTCTTTCGAAGGAGATTCTGAAATAAAGTTGCATGGGATCAATAGCTGGATAATCACAACTACCTTCATTTGTCAGGTGAAGTGGTATGACTTGATCAACTTCTTACACCTTATGTGTTTTCAACATATCTTTTATTTTACTATTAAAGTCTTTATCTCACCAATCTCATCAGACAGTCCTCAGATTTGAAACGGGGTTCCACAGTGCTTTTTGTTTTTTAAGCAAATCAGACTATTCTGGTATCTTAATGGGCAACCATGAAAGTTTTGCAAGTGTAGTGTAGCAGAAAATAAATGCCCCAGGGTTTTTAGTCAACAGAAGTATTGTGCACTTTTCCTTCAAGTATACTTTTGTGTAGGTTTGTGTGCTTTTTTGACACAGGATGTTTCTTCCCTCTGGAAAGCGTTCTTGATCCGCTAGACCATTCTTCTTTTTCCTTCTGGGATGAAAGGATTATTCACATCCTACAGCATAATACTCGTCCCAAATAATGTTGCAAGGGTAGGCTTTGCTATTGCAGCCTGAAAAACTTTCAGACAATAGAACAAAGCCGCTATTACTATTTAAAATAACATATTTTGAACCATAAGGCAGTTAATATTGGCAGGTACATTATTTCTTTTCTTTGATTGACAGATTTGCTTCAAGTTTAACTTCATAACCTACTTTACTTGGCTGAAGTGGTAAGAATTATTGGCTTTGCTTATATACTGAAGGCTCATCTTTAATCATCACATTTCTAGACGGTCAGGAATGGCCAAGATTTCATGATTAAAGTTTCAACACAACGATCAAATAATTAATCGATGAATCAACATTGAGGTGGTGTGATGTTACAGGAAAAAAAAACAAAAAAAAGCTGAAGACTCTGTCCTGAAGCCTCATCTGGGAACAGATAAGGAACAGATTTTTCTCTGTTACAAAGTACTGACACTGGAGACTCATTCCATAAAAGGGATAAATGTTCAATAAACTTCAAACAAATCAGTGATGCGAAGTTTTTATTTGTTTTATTATTATTATTATTATTAGTAGTAGTAGTAGTAGTAGTAGTATTGTAGTAATAATATTAGCTATTATCAGTGCCACTTCTTTAAGGAAAGCTAATCAGTTTGTGCTGGTATCAGTAAATTGCCTGTAGAGTGTGTGTGTGTGTATGTGTGTGTGTGTGTGTGTGTGTGTGTGTGTGTGCGCGATTGACCCCTGCAATGAGTTGGCACCTCATCTAGGGTGTCCTGTACCATGCCTGAGATAGGCTCCATGCTTCCTAAGATAAGTGGTACAGAAACTGGATGGATCTTATGGATGAAATAAGCAGCGGGAAAAAAAGCTCATCTTTACCATTCACTTTCTAAAATCATTGGTTCATTACATTCAGTAGTCAATGCTCTATACCTTCTTTACCACTTTTAATGTTTTTCTAATGCCTAGTACGGAGTTCTAGAGAACAAACTCCACGTTAGGTACTTGTGGCTTGATTCATCCAAATCTCTGGCAGCATAAAGAAGGTGAACTGATCAGATCGATGTGTGTGATTAATGCTCATGAGCTCAATTCTCTTGAGATCTGAGAGCTGATTGTGTTTGCATTTCCGCAGATGGTCTCTGAACGGGACGCTCATTGATCTCGACGGTGATGAGAGGCGTCATGTGTCTGGAGGGAACCTGATTATCAACACACTGGACCGAAACCAAGACGCAGGCGTGTACCAGTGCTCTGCCTCCAACGCCAGAGGAATCATCCTGAGTCACAGAGCCACCGTGCAGTTTGCTTGTGAGTTCAATGGATCTAATGGTGCAATTCTAAGCTCTTGACTTCACTCAGCATCCTTTTGACCACACATTTTTCACCGTTCCAGAAGAGAATAGACATTTCCCTTTGTTCATCAAAAGAACAGCATTTGCAAATACATAAGCCTTATTATAGCTTTGCTTACAATACTGAATAATACAAAAAAAAAAAAACACTGATATTCAAATGCCCTGAAACTCTATTACCTGAGTCATTATGGTCCTCTTTTAGACTTCCATTGCATTTACGGCATTTGGCAGATGCTCTTGTCCGTAGCGGCTTATATGAGTGTGTGTAGACTCTGTCAAATACATATACTCATGCTAGTTCATTAGGTCACAGACTAAGAATACCACAAGGCTGAAATGAAGGTTAGTACAAGAGCAAAGACAACAAATAAGCGGTAAGTGCTAGGTCAAGTGCTTGGTGAAGAAGTAATTCTTTAGTGTTTGCTTAAAAATGGTCAGTGACTCAGTAGTTCGGACAGTCACAGGTTGTTTATGCCACCACCTGGATGCCAGGACAGAGAGGAGTTATGATGTACTGTATGACTTCCCTGTATCTTGAGTTATGGTGGTCACAGTCGAGCAGTGCTTGAGATTCGAAGCAAACTTAGCTCAGTGAGATAAAACCTGAGACCTGATTTATTTTATTTTATTTTTAATTTGCAATGTAACATCAGTATTTTAAGACTGTTATAGGCAGCTGTGGAGGGAAAGCAGCAATGGGGTGGTGTAAAAGGTCTTACAGCTCTAGTCTGGATCGGTTTCAAGGGTAGGAAATGTACACTGTTCAAATCTCAAGATGACAAATTAGCTGAATAAGAAGCTGAGTCATTCCTGTGAACATAAAAGGCCACATACTCCAGATGTTGCAAACTACACTCTTGTATGACGGAGGCAGGTTAGCATTGTGAGGAGAGAAGTATAATTGGCCTAGAATTACCCCAAGGCAAGAAGGATCCAGAATTAAAGACAAGGAAAAAAAAAAATGAAACATTGACCTTTATTGAAAGTCAAACCTTTGTCTCAATGTATGAATTTGAATATATGAACTCATAAAAATGTCAGATAAAAGCTTATCATTCCTTCTGTTTGATTTTTAACACTCAAGTTCAATGTCAAATTGCATTTGTCATTATTTGTTATTTTACATCTATAGAAGTAAAATAAAAAAAGTCCATTCTTGTTTACTTATTTGATGATAACGGTTGAGCACATCGTATACATCTGTAGTTACTGTTGGTCACACCGTATATTTTCAGCCCAGTTCCTTTACAAACATTTCAACTTCAGAATTTGCCAAACAACTAAAACTATCCAAGAATATGGCAAACAACTAAATGTTATATTGCTTTGCATTGATTCCCCAAATATATGAATTATAAATATCAGCTGAGTGATTTTTTTTTTTTTTTGCTTCAATATCTGAATCAATGAAATTAATCAATTTCATTCATTTATGGACAATCTTGTTTCTTCTACACAATGTGCAGATATGATAAGTTAGCTAGGGAAAGTGTGGGAAATCAGCCAGCTATCAAAAGCGCAAGAATAGGGACAGAGATAATTCTGTGGGAAGAAATGGCATTAGCTCATTAAATGTTGTACAGATCCCTCCTTACACCAGAATAGGCTAAACTAGTCTACCTCCACAGGAGGTCTGGCTGATCCAATTACAATCCAATCACAACCCCTACTGTGTGCGTTTAAATTTACTTTAATGAGGTTAAATGCTATCCGATCATGATTAGCTTATCGAAAAAAGCATGTTAATGCACAGTGTAAATGAAGCGTTTTCCCCATCTCTATGTGTTTGTGGATATGTGCTTGTCTGCATTTATTTGAACAAGGAGCTTTTGTGGCTAACCCTTGCTCATCTCTTGAGGCTGTTCGGATTTGTTCGGCAGCAAATGAGATTTCCCAGCTGAACAAAGTGAAATCGAACTGGATGTCAGATGCAACCAGCTCACAGTAGCAGAGAAGTGTTTGATTGGATTCAGACTCCATCGCTGATTCCCATTAGTCATGGAGTTTCTAGCTTTAAGCGAATCTCTGAACGCTATACTATAGACTCATGCTACTGTGCACCAAGGATGGCTTTTCCTAAACTGTAGGCCCAAAATATAACGTTGAAAACTGAAATACCTGGCAAGGGGTGGGAAATATTAGGCAAAAAAAATTGAACAGAAAATTTCCTGAATTTCATGTGTGAGAAGCAGGAAAACAAGGTCATATGCACCTAAGGCTTGTGGATGTACATACTGTAGGGAGTAAAGGCTAGCCTGTCTGGTCTGATGCCTCAGAAGAGCAACTGTAGCACAAATTGCTGAAACAGTTAATGCTGGCTATGATAGAAAGGTGTTAGAACACACAGAGCATCACAGCTTGCTGCATATGGAGTTCTATAGCTGAATACCAGTCAGCGTGCCCATTTCTGACCCTTGTACCCTGTTGAAAGCACCTATGATGGGCATGTGAGCATCAGAACTGGGCCAGGGAGCAATGGAAGCAGGTGGCCTGGCCTGATGAATCACATCATGTGGATGGCTGGGTGCGTGTGTGTCGCTTACCTGGAGATGAGATGGCACCAGGATGCAATATGGGAAGAAGGCAAGCTGGCAGAGGCAATGTGGTGATCTGGGCAGTGTTCTGCTGGGAAACCTTGGGTCCTGGCATTCATGTGGATGTTCCTTTGATTGTTGCAGACCAAGTACATTCCTTCATGGCAGCAGTATTCCCTAATAACAGTGGCCTTTTTAGCACTACATTCCCTTCAATTCTGTAAAAACTGTTCACATCTGGAGGATGTGCTGTACAAACAAGTCAGATCTACGGAGGCCCTGCCTTACAAATTGTTAATATCTTAGTGCCAGATACCACAGCACACCTACAGAGGTCTGTTGGAGTTTGTTTGTTTTGACTTTAATACATGGAAAGAAACGTTCATTACCTTAACCATTCATTATTCAACATTGTGCACCATTTCTATGTCACTATTACTCCTTTTACTCTTAAAGTAATTAAGAGTATTTTCCTTGAGTTACATCCCGGTCACTGAAGAATGCCTGCTTTAGTGCACACTGTCACTAAAGCAACTTAAAGAACTGAAGATTCTACTTTTTCGCTAGTTATATGATCACATTATATTTCTTAAATTAATAAAAAAATTGCAAAGGTTTTTTTTCTCTGCTGCCACTGTAACTCACTGAAACTCACTCACTACTCACTCACTTCCTCACCCATCTTTAGAAAGCTATAGATTCTGCACAACACTGTGCATCACTGTCCAGAGCTTCAGATATGATTGACAACAGACATCTCAACAAAAAAAAAAAAAATACAGCAAAATTGTATCTCCACTGGCCGTCTATGGTAGACATTTTACAGGTTTTTCCATCCATTGTTTCTGTTAGACTTTAGCGTTCTTTAAACATTAATAACATTATCTAAATGTTTAAAAACACTGTTTATGATACATCTATGATGATAAATCTATTTAATAAAACTTGTTTGATTTATTTAGGGTGTGGTTTACAAAGGATTTGACAGATTAAGGTTAGGCTGATTTACAGCTAACAGATGGTCATGAATCATGGATGGACAAGCTTGTTTCTTTTATATTTCATAGTGTAATCGTATACCGTGTGCTAAGTATAATCTCTAGATTGTTATAATAAATTTAAGCTTAAAATTCCTACTCATTAACTCTCTCACTCAGAAACATCACCTGTAGCTTGTTTTGAACCATATAATTTTGTTTTAGATAAATATTTATTTACCAGGTTTATGAGGAACACCTGCACATGCTAACAGTTATCTAATCCACCAATCACATGCCAGCATCTCAGTTCAATAAACACATACAGCTCGACAACTTCAGTTAAGGTTCACATCAAACATCCAGAATAGAAAATAAAAATGATCTCAGTGACTTTGACCATGGTATTGTGGTTTGTGGCAGATGGGCTAGTTTGAGTATTTTAAAAACTGCCAATCTCCTGGGATTTTCACACAAAACAGTCTCTAGAATTTACACAGAATGGTGTGAAAAAAAGGGAAGGACAAAAGGAACAGCAGTTCTGAGAGTGGAAATGCTAAACTGATGAAACGGGTCAAAGAAAAAAATGGTTAGAGCTGACAGGAAGATGAATGTAACTCAAAGAACCACTCTTTATAGCCATTGTAAGCAGAAAAGCATTTCGGTGTATATACACAATGTCAAACCTTAAGGTAGATTGGAAACAGGCACAGAAGACCACATCAGTTTCCTATACTGTTTGCCAAGAACAGATAGTTGAGCATTGCAAAAATAGTATGTGACATTCCTTTTTCTATTTCTTTATGTGAACTGAATCTTTTCTCATGTTTCTTCAGAGAGTGTACTGTATAGAACGTATCTTAAACAGTTGGCTGGAACTGAATGGTTTTCATGCAAGGCTTTTCAAAAAGACTATGTGTAATGAAATTCAGTTTCTAGGTAATGAAACAGCACTTTACTATCAGAATGAAAATGGGTGTACCCATGACCGGACACTGGGTGTACACCCTGCCCCATTTCCTGTCTCTTCTGAACAGATTCTGACTACTTATGTTATATGTTATGTTATTTGCTACATAAACAAGATGGACTTTTTCAGTGAGTAAAAGTTTTTACTTGACGTTTGACAATAACACAATGGGAGTCACTGGTGCTATGTCTCCATATAAATTCACTGGCATGAACCCACAGCGAGGGGCGTGTTTGTCTCTGTGTGTGGTGCTGTGTGTGGTGCCCTGTGCAAGCAGCACAACTCTGCCTCCAAAAGATGAAGGAAATTGAGAGATTGTGATGTTGACTATATTCCAGCAGATAACAAAATCCCATTGTCTGATCCTCCTTTAAATTTTTACTTCATGGTTATTGTGCTTAAAAAATTACAGATGGTCAGATTGGTTCAGATGAACAGTGCTGGATGGTCTACAGCTGCTGTGATCTAGTCATATTCTTCCAACTCTTTCCAACAAACACTGCCAACATTGACTCTTCATGATTTGGAGAAGAACACCAGAGCAGTTTCTGAAAGTTTGAATTAATGTTGACTGTGATCATTATTTTATTAAATATACTCTAATGATCCAGTGTCTCTGTTATCAGCAAATAATAGCAAAATATTGTTAAATGTCTTCAAAAGACAAAAAAATGGTTGCAGAATTTGGTAGTTAATGGAGATAGATTTAGAGAATTTAGTATTATGGGAAATATTGTAGGCAGTGGTGGCTCAGGTGGTTAAGCTTGTGGATCGAAAGATCAGGGTTCAGCCCTAGTACTGTCAAGCTGCCACTGTTGGTACCTTAACCATCTTTGCTGCAGGGGTACTATATCATGGCTGACCCGGGCTTCCTCTTATTGTTTGATAAACTTATGGCCAGGGGGCTAGGTAGCTTAGGGGTTAGCATGTTTGCTTCACACCACCAGTGTTGTGGGTCTGATTCTTGTATTTGCCCTGTGTGTGAGTAGAATTTGCATCTTCTCCCTGTACCTTGGTGGTTTTCTCTAGGTACTTCGGTTTCTTCCCCCAGTTCAGAGACATGCCTTGTAGGCTGATTGGTATCTCTAAATTGCATGTGTGTGATTGTGTCCTATGATGTGCTGGCACTCCATCCAAGATGTGCCCCACCTTGTATTCCCTGGAATAATCTGTGTAGGACATGCAGTACAAAAAAAATGTATTGACGGATGGACAAACCCACACCAGTGGTACGTCTATTCAGTTCAGTTTCAGCATTAAGTTTGACTTCTTTACTATGAAATAATGATGCTCTGTACTTTGTAAAGTATCTGCTATAGTAACGCTTCACCTGAATTTTGATGCTTAGAGAGATGAGAAGCAACCTTCTCAGGGCTGTTGAATAGTAAGGTTCCTCTGCCCTCGTTCTGCACATCGTGCTGCACTGCTATTGATTAGTTCTCTGGCCAAAGAGAGCATCCCACTCTCCCCTTAGGCTCCCACTATCCTCATGGGGAGTATAATGAATCTCACTTCTGGGGATTGGTTAAAATGAGCTGCTTGACATTTATTTCCTTTATTGATCACTGGTTAGTTGAAAAGGGAGTGGCAGCTCTAATAGGGCACTATTTCTGCCAGATTCCATTACCTTCAGATAAGCGGAGTATTTTCATAGTGATTTATTTAGCTTAGAAATAAACCAACGGCCGTTCAAAGGTGTCTAATATGCGTTGTATTAAAAGTTTTAGCGCGGTGCTTTAGCGGTTGTGTGCTTAGCAAGCAGTTTTGCTTGAGCTTCATTAGTGACTTATGCATTAGTGAATCCACATTACTTCTTACATGGCTAATAAGGCTGGCTAATGGCTTAAATCAAGATGTCGAATTGCTGGTTTCAACCTCAACCTCGCAGATTTATAGAAAAGAAATACAAGACACAGAGAGCATCCCAGAAGCCCCAGCTTCCAGCTCCTGGGCTAAATTGTTTGACCTTCATGTCTGGACTGATATTAATGTTCTTCATTACAGAGCACCTGGACACGTACAGGCGCTATAGAGCTGCCTGGCTTCTTCGCAGATCTACGAGCCAAGCCATACAGATTCCAAACCAAGAGCTCGTTAATCATCCTTAGGGCCTCACTATCTCAGACTCGGAACCTTTCATACTGTTATTGTGAGCTGACCAAGTCCTTTTTACACCTCCTCCTCCTCTGTTGCAGTCTAGGACATCTCTTTCATTCAGCAGGGACTCTCATTAGGTGAAGCTCTATCCACCACCCCCACTGAATCCTGTTTTCTTCACCACCCCTGTGCAGTTCTTCTTATCGGTCACACTGACTCATTTTTTTTGTTTGGCTTGCTGAGCTAGAGGCCCAGCTGTTTGTTTGAATCCTTACAAGCTTCTCAGTCTTGTAACACATATGAGGATTTTTATCAGACCAGGTGGGGAACAGCTGCCTGCAGTTTTTTTTTTCTCCGAGTGTTAATTTGATGTGCATGGATGGTGCATAAACACATTGACACTGGGGATGATGTTTTTAATTTTGAAGATTAGGGCTTCTTTGATAATGCTGATGTGTTGCCTCCAACGACAGCTGACCCTTGTGTTCTTTACATTCGCTCTCTCCGGCCCTGCTCTGTTTTGTCTGTCCGTTATTCACGTTCTCCCTTAGGAGCCTCTAGTCCGTGTCGTGTTTTGACAGGTTTGCTGTACGCTGAAATCCATTTCAGAAATCAGAAAAACAACAATCAGCCTCTGGAGATACATTTATAAAACAGATGTTGTTCACCTGATCCGAACTGACCATTAGCATCACAGGAATCGCTGTTGTTTAGTATTATGTATAATATGCACGGAACAAAACATGATGGAGCATGCTGTCACAGGACGTGTCTGAGAGTAGTAGTCGCTGTGAATGAGTTCTTAACAAGCGTCAGCCACAGACACCACACCCACAAACTGTTGGCTGAACATCCGATGCATATGGCACGCAAAATTGGAAACTCATCAGGAATTTCGAAGTCGTCATCTGTTTGGTCGCATTCTATAGAATCACTGGGAGACGCGTGTGTAACGTTTTTAACGGTCCATCTGGAAACAATACCATTGTGACGCTTGACTTCCCTCATTGATGAAGAAGCCGTGGTATTTACACCTGTGACAATCAGCACTTATGAGAATCAGCTAAATGCTCATTAGACTCGGTCATTTGCATGGCTTTCTTAAACGGGCAATCTGTGGTTACACACGGGTCTGTTTTCGTAGGGACATCGACTTTATATTTTAAACACAAAGCTGAACAAAACGAACAGAGATTGGCTGATTTACATGTCAATACAAGCTGCTATGTAGTCCAGACCTTTTCCTGTCAGTCTGAAGCTCTGGGTATGTGAGACTACCACAGAAGTGATAATGTACACTGGGAAAAAAAAAACAAAAAAACAAACACTTGAATTTACTTAATTTGAATGATTATATTTATTCCATGTGATTGATTTAATTAACAAACACAATTAGTTTTTATATCCAGCCTGATTCGAACATGTATTTCCAAAGCACTGAATAAAATTAAAACTAAGCTGAGCCTCATATCCACTGCTGCACTATAACAGACACATGACCACTGCGCTATTCTAATTTCACAGTGTAACTGGGTTAGGTTAATGCTACGTGAATCGCTCACGCTCACTCAGTATCGATCAAGGAATTGGAATCCCGTTCAAATAAAGTTTAGCATAAGCCATAAAATCATGTTTTGCTGAGAGACACAGAGTTATTACAGGAGCTATTTGTAATTGTCACGTAATGAGGCAGAGAGGATGCAAGTGCAGGTGAGCAGTTTATTAGGGACAGCAAACAAACTCGCTAGGCAACGGCAAGGTACAAAGACACTGCGTACATACTTCGTGTCGAACAGTAAACACATAAGGTCTTAATAAGCAAACTAATCAGGTAAGGACACGTTAGGAAATCAACCAATGGCACGGCATGGATCAAAACTAAAATAACAGAACGTGTATTTTATTCTAATGTCTGAACAATGACTTACAACATCCTGCAAATATCGATATTTTCTGCCTGCAAATATCGATATCTGTCTCTAGATCAAGGTTGTTCATGGTATTTTTTAGCATACTAGCATATTTTTAGCAGCAGTTTCAAGTGGCTGTACTGAACTGGATATATGGTACCATTCATACTGATTCAAAACAGTACCTTCCTCTCTGGTTTATGTTATTAGTAATTCTGTAATTTATGTCTATGTATTTTTTTTCTAGATCTAGAGAACTTCAAAACGCAGCCAAGAAGCGCTGTGAATGTGAGGGAAGGCCAAGGCGTCGTTCTGTTATGCGGAACCCCGATGCATTCTGGAGGTAAGGCTGATTACTTAAATACGTTGTAATTGCTTGTTTTTATATTCTATCATGCAGAATTCATATTACGGAAATACAAGAGGCTACGGATATGTTCACTGCTGATGATGCGTCATTAAAATGCTGCCGTTTAGCAGTATTGTCTCCTCTTAAGAAATACATGAAGATGGAAAGTGGAATCACTTGGATGTGTGTGTTTTTTTTTGTTTTTTTTTTGTAGAAGTGCCAAAATAATGGATTGAAATCACAGCTCTGAGTGTGACAAAAGCAAAGCAAATAACCATTATTTTGCATCTTGATGTGTTAACTGCGCTTCATCATGGGCTCAGGTCTGAGTCACAGCTGTTCTACTTTACATCTTCAGCATCTCCTTGGCCAGCTGACGGAACTTAAAAACTGGGACTGCTATTCAGACATCAGTAATTAGAGAGGAGTTTTAATAGCCTAAATGGAAATGACAGATCAGCGGTGTGAAACATTCATTTCAATTTGAGATTGCAGCAATTATGGGAACAGATGAGACTTCAGAATTGAGAAGACATGGGACTTGTTTCATCGGACAGCAATTAGGATTTGTCGAGATAATTAGTCTGTGATTAATCATGTGCTTAGCTGGAGCACAGGAAATCCAGGATGTACCACAGTATACTGATATGGTGTGGTCATGTTTAATGCAATGCAAAGGCTCAGAGTTGTATAATCATGCCGGCGAACGCAAAAGAGATCGAGGAGGTCGGTTATGTCGTAATCACTTTGCGACGCATATTAAAGCGTGGCTGTTTTATTTATTTTTTTTCTCTGCGCATTCACAACGGTAGACCTCTTATAGATTTCCGCACACCACGCTCTCACTCTCCTCACGTATCTGTTCTCTATTTATTGCTTCATTTAAATCCCTTTCTTTTCAATTATACTCAAATCTGTTGGTAAATGGAAATACACTCTTTGATTTGGAGCCTCAACCCAATCAGAAAGTAATATATTTCTCAGCAGAATGCATTCGCTGCTCCGAGCAAGCAATCAATAAGCTTGTCATGTATGAAATGCAATGGAGAAGGTTTAGTTGGATATACTGCCACTAGCTACTTGACATTCTTAGCCTGAAGAATGGTATAAACATATTCGATTGTCACGACTGGAGGCAGATGCAGGTGCAAACTTCTATTATACGTTGTTCTTTAAGCTGCTCTCTGTTCAGGGTCGTCCCAGCTGATCACGTGGTTTGCATGTTTGATTTGGCACAGGTTTTATGCTGGATACTCTTCCTAAAGCAACCGTCCTATTCCCTACCTGGAAATCAAACCCAGAACACAGAAATGAGAGTGTGGGATCCAAACACAGTAACTTGTATACAGATGCTAATTTTGGGACGTGTATATGCGGTGAGACGGACATGAGACATGGACATATGAAATGCCGGTCCTGGTGGGTAATGAGTTCAGTTTCGAATTCCAGTAAATATCAAAAACACAGTAAGATCTAACCCGGCTCTTTTTACTGAAATATTCTGTTAACACGGTTAAAAGGTAAATTTACTAATTACAATAATTAGTTGCTCTAAAAATGTAACTAGTTGTAATTGTCTTATACTTTCTAAAAGTGCATTACTGTAATTTATTACCATATTACTGTTATTGAATTGTTTTTTATGGAAAAAAAAATTAAGACGAGAAAATCAGCATGGTTAATTCTGGCTAAACTTATCTAAGTGGGGGAAAGTTAACAGGAAGGTCGTCTAAGTTACCATAGCGACGTAGAATCGAGGGAAAATAATTAGCTCGCGCTAGCTATCCAGCAGAAGCCAACTGCAAAATTAAGATGCAACTGTGATTAAAAGTGTATTAAACTTTCCCTTACATTCGTACCGAAATGTCAACAGGCCACGCAAGCTGACACAAAGGTGGGGACACTGATTAAAATCTTTAGCACACAAACTGGTGTAAAATCTGGCAGAGTGAAGAGACGTTTCTCCTCTCTTTCTCTCTCTTTGTCCCTTTCCCTCTCTCTGTGTGTCACTCTTTTTAAAATTACAGCAAATTACTCCTGTCATTTACAATTAATTGCCGTGATGAATTCATAAAAAGTAACTTACTGTAATTAATAAGTGACATCACAGAAATGACCCATCACAGTTAAATACTGTATAATTATATTAGAGTTATTTTCTCTTCATTGTTTTCAGTCATATACTAGAGTAAGAGTTAACTCCAAAAATGAATGTCTGGAAAACAATCTAGGCAGTTAGAAGGGTTAAGCGTTAGACTGTTGTTCATAATAGTTTAGAGAAAAGAAAAAAAAAAGAAAATACATTAATGCATGCACTGTGTGGGAGGAATGATGCAATAAAATTTGCTGACATAGTAAAATGTTTAAATATATTTCCATTCCAAATTGATTGTAAATTTTTTCTTAGCAAATCAGATAAAATACTAAAAGCCCTCCCAAATGCTTCTTAGCAGCACAACTCTTGATTACTGCCGTTTGACTAGAAGAATGCAGGTAGCTTTAGAGATGAAGTAACTAAGCAGTCTATTTTTATACATTTCAGAGAGTGAAAGAGAACGCAATAAAACATACGCAGAAAGAGTTAGGTTAATATGACGTAATCTAGCCAACAACACGACACATTTATCGCAGCTAGCTAATTCACTGCAGTTTAACTACAAATATAATAAGTTACTAAAACTAACTAAAATAAGTAAAAAACTAACTAAAATAAGTAACTAAAAACAGGCCTATTGTAATTCCCATTACATGGTTATTCAAAGTAAAAATTGTCATGCCATCTTCTGTTGTAAAGCACATGGCCCAGATTTATTTTAGCCTGCTTTATTGTCTGAAGTTTCTTAAGCGACGGGAAGCTTTGAAGTAATCGGCACATCCGGTGTGAACGTTCTCAGATTCGCCGTGTTGCTCTTCCATTCTTATTACTTGGTTTCAAAGTATTTTTTTCCACTGCTGCTGATGTAAGTCAACATCTTGAACAGGGAATGGGTATGCGTTCTGATATTTTTTTCATTAAAAGTGGAGGGGGAAAAAATATATATGGCAAATGGCAGTAATCGAGCGCTGTGCTGCGAGTCGGGCATTACCGACTTGTGGAATTGTGGGTCTTTTTGACAAACTCGCAAAAGAAAAACACAGTTACAAAAGAAATTACTTTTATATATGTTCCTAATGATCATATGAGTATCGGAGAGGTTGGAATAGCAGGTCCTGATTATAGAAGGCGTTACCTCCCCCACGTCACATCACGCCACCACCTGAAAATGGCAATGGCATTATTAGTTAGTTTGGCACTTAACACTAGGTCACCTCAGCTCTGCTGAATTCTTGTCCCACTTTCGCTTTCTCACTTGCATAACATTCTTTTGTAATTCTTATTTAGGCTTGCTCACAAAACTTCATGGGAAGATCCACTAACTGTACATACACCTACGTATACTGTATATGACTATAAAAGTGTGATTTTATTTATTTTTTTCTTTGAGCTTTTAAAAGATGGTGTGAAGCGGATCGTGTATATATAAAGCTGTTGTGCACAGGGCTTTAATTCTATTTTAATTATATGTAGTGATTTAAAAAAGAAAAACAAAACAAACAAACTCTTTTCCAACTCATTAAGCAACATGTGTGGGCTTATAATGTGACGAGATGTAATTAGTCTGTTCTGTCTTATAAGCTTTCAGTTTAGCTGATTTAAAAATGTATTTATATATCATGATTTGAGATCCAGCAAGTAAAAATTTGTTCGTGTTTTAAAACCTGAGCGTAGCCTGCGTCATATAATAAGGAATGCATTTTTCATTGTAGGTCATTTATAGATGGAATGCTATAAAGAAGCTAAGGGTGTTTTCACTCCTGGCTTGCTTGAAGCATTTGTTTTGGAAACTTGTGTGTTTTTTCCCTTGGTTCGTTTTGTTTAGACATGGAAGCTTTCACACTGGCAGTTTAGTCTGAAACAGACCAGGGTTTATGTGAATAATTGAAAATGTGAAAGCTGTCATGTGGAGCAGGAAGAACAGCACGATACTGAACCCGAGGCTAATGTAGGAGGTGGTGCGAGATCAGCTGCACTGGAACTGTTGCGCGATTCCCATGAACACAACTCGTACTCGGGTCTGCACTTGTTGAGGAAGAAATGTAACCTGCACGTGTTTTAGTTAGTTTGTGTGTACCATGAGCGATAGGGGAATGTTTTAGGACTGAGAAAAGGTGAAGGGTCTAACTGCTTATAACAACACCACCATAATATTAAAATAAATGGCGTGTCTTGTGTTCTTCATGCATGCCTATAATGTGACGGAACTTGGACACAAATGCACCGGGGATTGATAGAATCAAGTGAGTGTGAAAGCAGAGCAACTTCGCAAGGCACCAGGGACAAACACTGACTTGGATCTCATCGAACAGTATTAAATCCACCATACGATCCACCATATGACTAGCAAGAAAATAATCATTCAACAAATCAATCGAACAGAAAAAAAAAAAAATTGGGAGCATAAACAGTTTACTCAAATGTGACTTCCATAAGCAAATTTTGGTATGTATTGAAATTTTGTCGTGTAGAAGTGTCCAATTTTTGAACAAATCACATATCCAAATGTCTTGAAAACACCCAAACCTTCATTCTGTCTGTATTCTTCAAATATCTGCATGTTTTCTATTGAATCTGTATTAATATGTATCTGATATCTATATACAGTCCCAACGCCGTTAACCGGGTTCAGGAGACGTGACGTAAGTCCTTTTCCGATGTAAGTCAGAAATGCCCTTAGAAAGTACTGTACATGTTCCCTATAATAATTAATAATGACACAATAGATGAGGTGTGGTAGCAGTACTGTTTTTATATTGAATGTATGTATTTACTTATTTTATAAAAAAAGAATTTTCATTGCTACTATGAGCGACGTAAAGTGAGAAATGACAAGAGGTGAAACAACGTAAAGAGGGTTACGACTGTTGCCACTCAGGCTTATTTTACTCATACTAAATTTGCGATATAACCCAACAAACAAAATTTGTTTACTATATAACTGCGTTCATGTTGTCAGTGGGAGTCTGTATTTACCAGTTGGGAAGTCATAAAAAGACATGAGGTGCGTGGAAGTCAAGATGGAGGTGGACATTCTATTAATTAACTACAAAACATACAGCAGGTTTTATTTTTACTTTCCTAGAAAATAAAGAACAAGAATGCATCTTAGGTGTTTTGCCTTTTTATGCTTTTAATCTTTCTAATTTATGAAGCTTTTAATTAATGAAGTTTTTTTTCTTTTATTTTACTTTAATTATCTCCCTTTTTTTCATCGAAAATCAGATGTTTTCTCTCTTATACCTGCTTAAAAGATAATCAATTTTTCACTTATCAGTAAGAATGGTTACGGTGGTGTTCAAGTGTGTTCGACCGCTGAATATTAGTTTCTGGCATGACTACGAGTCCTGTGAGTTAGCTGGATATCACTGCCATTCAAAACACCTTCCCCCCTCCCCCACCTGCACGCACGTACAAACACACTCACACGCACGTACAAACACTCTCACACGCACGCTTGTACGTAGAAACACACACGCA
>JAOTRN010000017.1:5997159-6010179 GCA_028566695.1 Bagroides melapterus
TGTGTGTGTGTGTGTGTGTGTGTGTGTGTGTGTGTGTGAAATCGGAACACATGCAGTTGTAAAAAAGTTATATGATAATAATATATTAATAGAAACTGAAGATAAAGGTATGAATAAGTCATCAGATTTTTTTCCTCTCAGTCTGAACAGTGATCAGTGGAGTGAAGAGACAACGATGAGGCTTGTGTTTAAATGCCGTGAGTTAAGTGACGAGACAGACACTAACGTGAATATAGCTTATGGTCAATCCAAAAACTCCTTTCCTATTAAAATTCCTAAAAACTCTGTTAGCATTGTTGTTTATTTCCGCACATAGTTTAGATAATATTAGATAGCTAATATTAAATCAGACATCAAAACAATGCCATCTGAGATCATTTAGAGGTTTTAATGACTCAAATGACTTAAAATGCAAATATAATGACTCAAGCAGAATAAGATAGAAAAGGTTGCTCTCTTTTTATCAAATAAGCGATGCTGTTTAATGTTACGTAACTTCTGGAATGGCAGGATGTCAAAACTCTAAAAATAAAATGAGCTCTTTTAGAATTCGGATATATTATTAATTACATATTAATACTAATATACATACTAATGACTGAAACTTAAATCAGTCTATAGCCTTTGCTTTTAGACAATCAGTGTGTTGGGATGTGTGGAAAAAAGTCTGAGCCCTTTAGCGGAACACTTTGATATTGCTATTGATATAGTACAAAAGTTTCGTATCAAATATTAATTGTATTACTGACAACAATGTAAGTGGAAAGTAAGGAAAATCTTACATTGAAATATTTACACAATATTTACCATGAGTTTTATAGTATTTGGTACACGACAGTGTGCACTTTAGATCATATCCGTCGTGTGAACATGAGATTAAGCATTAGGGAAAATCTGACCTTTTGTTCATCACAGTTAACATAGACAGTATCCCAAATGTACTTCCCTTTCAAGTAGGGAGCAAGAAATCTTGAATTTTAAATATTACATTACCAGGTTATGTAAATATTAAATTATTAAGATAGGACCTTTGCCTGTGTGTGTGTGTGTGTATGTGTGTGAATTGAATTGAATTTTGCATGTTCTCCCTGTATTTATGTTGTTTCCTCCATGTTCTCTGGTTTCCTCTCACAGTCCAGAGACATGTGTTGTAGGCTGATTGGCATATTGTGCCCTGCAATAGATTGGCACCTTGTCCAGACTGTCTTCTGCCTTTTGCTTTGAGTCCCCTGGGGTACACACCAGCTCGCTGTGACCCTGTGTAAGATAAGCAGTAAAGAAAAACGCATGAACGTATCTCTCTCCAATTTCAATATTGAAAATGATTTGCGTGTGTGTGTGTGTGTGTGTGTGTGCGTGCGTGTGCGTGCGTGCATGTGTGTGTGAACGATTTTCGTTCCACCTACAGGAAGATTCCTCAGTCAGTACATCCACATGTAATTTAGCAGCTCCTCAGTGAGCAGTCTTTAGTAAGCTATAGCAGCAGTGATATCTAATGGCGTGTGAATTTGTCTCCTGAAATCGTTCTTTGGAGTGATGATCCTTTCTTTATTCTGTCTTCTCTGCTGCTATCCTTTATTAGTTACAGTCCCAAACACCTAATGTACTGTTAAAGAACACTCAGCTTTCTAATCTATTGATCATAGTTTCCTGGCAAGCATGTAGAGAAAAAAAAAATATATATTCTAATTAAATCCATTTTTTTGCGGTCACGTCACATATCTCATGTGACATATAATGTTCCTCAGTGAATAAAAAAAGGTAAGCTCATTTAGGAAGGAAGTCCTTTGGGCAAATCTCATTATAGTGTAATTATTCATTGACTAAACTCTTCTGACATGTAAGATCTAAACACTGATAGAATGTATGACCTGGGATTAATAATTGATTCTTTCATTTCCTTGTAAAAATTATTATTCAGCTGTGCACAGCTAAGTGTTAAGCGAAATTTCATATCCTCAAGAAAAATCAATGAAACACCCTTTCGCCGGGAATCCGCATTCCCTGCAGCTATTGATATACTGTAATGTGTTCATCCGGCAGCCCGCTGTAGGAAGGATGTCAATGAGAATTCAATTGATTATTGATTCTGGCACGATGACTTAATATAATTAGAATGATGGCACATGAGCTTAGCAACCAGCTATCGAGCCATTTCAGCGAAACACAATAAGAAGAAGCGATCCCTTAAAATCTTGGTCCAGTAACTGATTATAGATCTCAATAGAAGATTTGAGATCATCGATCTAGGCATACTGTAAATCAAATGGGAGTCCTGGATCAATAGCATAATGGACCATGTCTTAATTAGAAAGATTTATTTAGAACTCACCATTCAATTTTATATATACATATACAGATGCATTACATATATTGTAGAAAAAGCACACATTCCTCAATGCTTCCTTCACACACAAAGTAATTCCATTCTAAATCCTTGCTTTTATGCATGCTCTTTATCCATTGTGTGCAGGTGGTGTACTGGGAAGATGACACCAAACCAGAAACTGTAGGTAAAGTGAGAATCATCAACAACTCCACTGCGGTCAATGTTAGCGGTCTTCAAGGCAACACGCTGTACTATTTAGCTGTGTGCGCCTTCAATACTGCGGGAAGCGGCCCTCAGTCTCTGCCTGTTAATGCTACCACTAAGAAACCACGTGAGTATGCTACTAGGGTTACTTAAGCTGTGGTTCCAGACGCCTTACGAGAACTGCTGTCTCTGCGAGTCTGCCTTAATAGTGACAGTAAGAGCATAGTGATGAAATAGCAGAGACTAAAGTGATCACAATGCTAATGTGCTATTGTGTTGCTCTTTTCCTATCTGTTTCTCCAGCTCCAGGGCAACCACCACAAAATGTGGAGTGGACTCTGATAGGCTCACAGCTCACACTACAGTGGGACCCAGTCATATCTCTGGAAACTGAGGCTGAGGTCATTGGATATGTGGTAGGTCTCAGGACAGTGGGTGAATCGGACAAATATCAAAAACCTCACTGAACTGAATTTACTTTATTCGAATATGTACATCGTTTCCATGCGATTGAAATGAGGAACCTTAACGCGATTAGTTTTCATACACCCGGAGTTTATTTTCAAATCCCTGAGTAAAATCAAACACAGAGCTCATGCACGTGACCACGACACCAGTATTCTTTATACTCATGGCCGCACTATTCTACCACGTGTGTTTTATTTGCATAAATCTATTGCTTCAGTTCCAATTCCCATCAGCGCCAACATCCTCATGAGATTTCACAATGTAACTGGTTTACGTGAATTGATCATGCTCACTCTACATCATTCATTCCAGGAAATAGAAACTTGTTTAAGTTTAGTATTAGCAATGAGATTACATTTTAAGTACAGCTATTTTAAGGTCCAGTAATTATCCTGACATTGTGTTAGCAATTAGAAGAGTGGGAAAGCCTTAAAGAATAAAGCTCCAGACCTGTGTAGTGATATGTATTGATTTTTGGAGTCACTATGTATCATGAGCAGCTCATCTGAACCTATATAAATGTTTACTTAGTACCCAGACTCAGTTCCTCAAAGAGAAAACAAATGCACTATAATTCAGGCTGCAATATACTGTAGAGTCCCTGCAGACGTAGCATTCTTACATAACATATGCTGCGTTTGTGACATCTGCTAGCCCGAGGCTAATTTATTAAGTGACTCTGTTGAGAAGCAAATCATTCACAATGTCGACAGTCTTGTTTGTGATGTCTGTTAGCTAGACGTGGGTGGAATTTTCCCCTCAAATTAAGATGACACTTGTTTGTGTGTAAGGAAACTTGAAGATGGGAAAATTAAAGGGTGTCATCTTTTCAAATGCAAGTTGGGAGCGTTACCTGAAAGTTTCTTTTGAGAGTATTTGCAAACATCTCTTGTCCTCATCTCTCAACCCCTGTGTGTGTATGGCTGTGTGTGTATATGTGTGTATATGTGTATGTGCGAATGCATGTGTGTGTATGTTTTAGTGTTTGTGTGTGCGAGTGTGGGCGTCTCCCATAAGTATAGGGGTATCAATTTTGATTATAGGCACTGCACAAAACTGCAGATCAATTTTAATTCATTCTAAATAATAGTTGAGGCTGATTTAGGTGTAGCTAGCTAGCTAGCTAGATAGAGAGATAGATAGATAGATAGACAGACAGACAGACAGATAGATGCAGATATTTGTTATAATATTGTACATCCTTTTGGATTTAATTTCACCAATTGTTTTTTTACTCAGCAAAGTAAGGAGGCGTTATTATGAAAGAAAATAACAGTAGGTGTGACATTTTTGTATTTAGATTCAGGCCACGTTTCCTGTCTAATACTGAAACCTGACATACAGGCAGCCTCGGTTTGAACAGACCAATCAGAATTCACGTGACTCTGCAATAAACATTATCATTCATAGTAATTCTGTGAATTAACCTCGGAAATAAGATGCAGGGCAGTGACAGCGGAAAGACAAGAATAGTTCCCATGTTTCTCTCTCTGAAGTAACTCCAAAGAAAATCTGGCATTACCATTTTGCTCCTCACTAGCACATTCACATTCAGCTGCAAATTAACTGCAAATTAAGACAATAATATTAGTTGCCAAGTGTTGCAACAGTAACACGCTCTATCACCAAGAGATTTGAATCCTGTCATAGATCAGAGTCCAAGGAAGTATAATTGTGACATCGCATGAACAGTTTCAAAATCCAGACGATGCCACAACCATCTGTGGCTGTGCTGTTAGGGAGGGAGAGATGGCATACTCTCTCACACCCATCAATCACACCGACACTAGCCAATCATATGCATCTGTGAGCTCATGCATGAGGAAGTCTGCAGAGTGCTTTCCTCTGAGTGTGTTATGCCACTCCATGTTGCATGAGCAGCAGTTTGAAGCAGTTTCTTTTGGTTATTTTAGCTGTCACAAGAACAAACTGGAGTGCTGGAACTGGCCATGCTTAACCCTTTTACCAGTATACTGGTGTTTCGTTCTTATAGCAGAATGGAAATCGACTTATCAGACATTTTAGGTATATTATCAGTATAAACAAATGAATTATTTAAGCGCTGAAGTTTAATATAATATTAGTCAGGTCGCTGTTGGCTTGCAGTGTAAGATGCTTTTACCTCTGTTGGGAAAACCTTACACAGAATTTTAGTGGTTGAAAATTCTTCAAAAAACTTTAGTTTTTCCTTATGAACACACACTTGAACATCTCAAAAATTTCTTTATCTTTTTTTTTTTTTTAGAACTTTTGTATGAAAATATTGTCCTTAGTATAGTAGGCAAAACTGGAAATATTTATTGAAAACTGCAAATTCTTAGAGAGGCTACTTTTATATGAGCCATTACACAGCTCACACTGTGGACTGTGACCTGACAAAGACATTCAGTTTTGAACATGGACACAACAAAACAAGCACAAATTCCATTTTTTTGCCTCTGGGAAAGAGTCAAGTAGAGAGGGAATGTAACATTTGTTAACCTTGATCAACTCTAGTGGCTATTATGTGACTAAGGCGAATGAATTAAAGCAGTGAGCTTGAATTAGCAATGAGTTGACATTTGAGCAGTAGATCAGAATTCAGCACTTAGCCTGGGATTAGAAGATGAGAGGCAACATTGTTTGGCACCAACAAAATCCACTGTTTTCCTCTGGAGAGAGTGTTGGCTTTACTTAAAAGCAATGCAACCTCTAGATACCTCACTACATCAATCAAATTCAACTTTAAGCCTGTTTACAGCTGACCTTTTAAAGCTCGATCAGTGCCATAATCTGCTGTGTGACGTGAGGCCAGCAGGTTTGCTCCGAGATGTCTATGATAAGTTGACAAGTGTCCTGCAATTTTTTTACTTTATTTTTTTTTATTTTTGGCTTGCACCATGATACTTTTTTACCCCCTGCAAAACTGCATATGATATAAACTATGCCTGATGGATGGGGCTTGTTGATACCACAGAATCTCTCCAGTCTTGAGGAGAACACAGCATAAAGTGTTAGGCTCACAATGTAAACAACGTTGTTGTGTTATACTTAAATCTTTATGATGTGTATATTATTACTGAAATACACTGCAGGTATTCAATACATTTCTTCTTGTTAGTTCATAGATCACAGTTATATCAAAAGATTTGTATCGCACTTTCAGCATATCCCCAATAATTTGGTTCAATGTGTTCCATTTGTTTAAGCTAGTAGATAAGTAGATAACATTCTTACAATACGCAGTAAATCACTGGTCTGTAGCAGAGCAGATTAACACATAAACAACAGCCATAATTCTGTGACTCTTCTCTAACAGATCCTCTCTAATGGTTTGTCCGATCCTCTGCATTTTCCATAAATTATTTAGGCAGATCAACAGACCCAGGCTACACACAGGGCTAGAAACATTACCCTAAGAAGGGCAAAGCTTTAACAGACTTGGCTTTTATTTCTTTCACCATTTCTGGTCTGAAGACATGGCTTGTTTAATAACAGATCACAGAGGAAAACAAGGTCTAAAGACAGACAGGCAGCGTTAATTCTTTCCACTTCAAATGGAAAACAGATACATCACATTTTTTTTCATGTGTCCATGGCTCTGAACCAAAGTGGTGACATGAAGCACTCTTATGAAACCAAATCTAACTAATTCATTATCAACAAATGGTCTTATTTACAGATAAAAAAATCATCATTGGCCTTAAAATACAACTGTTGTCACAATTCAGTCCTCCTTAGTTGCTTACCCAGACCATTATAGGCAGTGAATTCTACTTAGGAGTGAATGTTGGCTTAGTGCTTTGGACCTTTGCTTTGCATTTCCAGCATTGATGGTTTGCATGCTTTTCTCAGGGGTTTCCTTTGGGTACTCAAGGTTCCTCCTCCAGTCCAAAGACATGTGTTGCAGGCTGATTGGCATCTCTAATTTGTCTGTATCGTATGAATGGGTATGCAAATGCGTGTGTGATTGTGCCCAGTGATAGGTCATCAGCCTACTCTGAGTGTCTCCCACCTTGTACCACAAGGCCTGTTGGATAGTCTATAGGTTCCCTGTGGCCCTAGATGAATGAATTATATATGTATATAATTATTTACAGAACCTAGGCTGATGAATTATATATAGCTGAACCTGTATATATTTTAAATAGCTGTGATAGTACAGTATGGATGATTGACAGTGTGTTTGTGAGACAGAGGATTATAACTATTTTAAATGATCTTTCACTTTTCACCTTTCCCACTATGCTTTCCAGTTTGCGTTCTTAATGTCACCTCCTGCTGCATAATTTCATAATAATTCTTTTCTCTTTCCTCGTATTTATGACATTTCAGTTCAGTGAGTGCTTTTTCTTTTTTCTCCATGGCTTACAGATAATGTACAGGCGCCACCGCAATAATGACATGTACACAATCACCACCAACAAAACCACGGTGGAGCTGACACTCTCCCCCAACGATAATTATGTGGTTCAGATCAAGAGTTTGAGCGAGGGTGGCCTCGGAGAAGGAAGTGAGCCCATCCATATTCACCAACTTAGTAAGTCCTATTATCTTTTTTCCTCTACCTGACTCCCTCCGTAGGCATCAGATGGTGATTCAAGTCATCCAAGGAGCAACACAATTATAAGCCACTTTTGCTCTCCATCCATGGATAATACACTTCTTTCCCTCTTTTTTTTGTACCATACTGGAGCTTCCGACCTTTTTAGAAATTCATGTTCCGACCACCATCCATCTCTGTCAGCCCCTTATTGTTCATTGTTGACAAGCCTAGCAAAGCAGCATGTGAAACAGCAGAGTGGTTTCTTCCACCTTTGATCAAATTAAGAGTATGTTTTGTTTTTTTTTCCCCTTAAGCTCCTCCTTCACTGAGTCATTTTATCACTAAGTACTTTGCTGTTGAAAGCTATTAATAATGTAGAACTAGAGAGCATTCTCTTCTCTGGTGTATCTTCTTTTTTATGATTTGGCACAAACAAAGTCCTTTAATTGCTGTGATTTATTGTGTTTTATCATGTAAACATTTATATATATTTATTTTTTAGGTATGGGAGCCCAAGGCTCTGGAACAGGAAGACTAGACAGCCTCATGCTTTCTCGTCTCCTCATAACTACACTAGTGGCCCTTAACGCCTCCTGAAGGTTTTTCACTTGTGAGCAGCATATCCACCTGACACCAATCTCTTTCACTCTCTCTTTCTGTCTTGCTCTCTCTCTCTCTCTCTCTCTCTCTCTCTCTCTTTCTCTCTCACACACACATACACACACACACTTCATGCTCTTAACCCGTCCCTTGTTATTGCCACCCATCTCTGTCTGGCTTAATAGGATTGCCCCATATATGTGTGTCACTGACACTGCAGGATATTGGAATGTCAAACAAATAATGAAAGGATTTGTCAAGATGGAAACATGTCAGAATAACACAGAAAAGTGATCACCACTGCTGGAACAACGACATAATTGTTATGCACGATCATACTGGAGCTGACCGATTTGAGTTAGATGGCAGAAAAATACTTTCCATTTTCTTACTCTCTCTCTCTCTCTCTATCTCTCTCTTTTGTTGCCTTTTTTATGTTGACCTCCTCCACATTTGGGTTCTTGAAAGAAGCAACCAATGCCTTAAGGCCATTTACATACCAAAATGAACAGCAAAACAGATCAGAGTGTTGTTTCAGCCTCATATTGGTACAGACACAGCGTTTTCAGGCATTAGGGTCATCTGTGCTTAGATTCTGCTTTGAATAATTTGATTGTTCTTTCTTTAATACAAATGTAGTCCCAGTCTTTGTGTAAAACCTTTCGGTAGGCTGGTCTGAGTTAATCTGTAGACAGAACTGCACTTGAGTAATGCTATCAAACAAGAAAACACAGAAGACAGAAGTCACCTTAAACCTTAGATATGTTTTTCGTTCTCTTTCTACTTGTGTTACGGCATGTATGAAGGAACCACGGGTCTTTTAAAACAACAGCCTAGGTTCGAAAGGAGCCCTATTATCTTTTAAAGATCCTTCTTTTTTAGCCAACATCCTCCACATTGCCATTACTCCATTGTGGAATGTTATTAGCTCTCTAAGAGATCTGTCAGTTCCTGAGCAAGAGAAACTGCTCCTCTGGCCCTTTGATGGGATATAGCATTTTGTTCTTTTCCTCATGCTTGATAAATAATGGATGGCTCATGCATTAGGCATTCTGCAGAGTTAAGGCCAGAATATGCAATATACTCCTTAAGTGGCAATGTAGGCTTCACAAGCAATTTCCTTTCCAGCTTTCTGTGTGCTACCAGTCCTGCTATATCCACTATCATCCAACCTGGGATTCAAAAAGTGGGTTAATGAAATTGGCAACCTATTGTTTCAGTTCTATATGAGAGCATCGGATAAACCCAGTGCCTTGATGAATGGCAACCTATTAAATTTCCTGCAAGAAGGGACAGGTTTTCGTTACTTATATACTTGGCAAATAAGCTTGCGGCAGAGTATGGGGCAAAGTGAGGAGGCTTGGTGAGAATCAGATTTGATGTTAAACATTTTATAGCTCTGAAGGCATTTTTGAAGGATGTCACTGAGGTAAAAGCCATACAAAGGCAGAGATGGAGCAAAAAAGCCTACGTCGAGATTTGTCGCATATTCTGAGGTCATCTGAGGGTGAAAACACACATCCACACCCAAAAGATTATTCCAGTTCCATAATCATGCTGCTTTACTGGTAATGTGGACATATAGACATATTTTTTTCCCCCCCCTATATCAATCCTAATGATAGATGTAATGGGAGGTAATGATAGTCCTAGGGTTTCTGTTACCAACACAGTATTTGCTAATATTGAGTTAATAATAAAAAAAAATACATATCTTAGCAAGTGCAAATATATTAAATATGTACAAATTTATCGAATAGCTCTTAATATGAGATTCATTTAACATGGCGTTTTTTCATTTAAAGTTTTACATTTTCTTGTTCTATTAGTCGATCGTTTTGTTTTGAAAAAAAAAATGTATCTGCCAATAGAACACGCTCGTGTAAAGCTTTAGTAAAATGTCAAAAAATGGTTTAATGATTTTTATTTAGTTATTTATTTTTATCATTTTATGTTAGAAATGTTAGACATATTTGACTGTATGCAAGATATTTTCACTTGTTAAGATATCATCCCAGTCCAGGGTGTATTCCAGTCTCACACCCAGTGTTTCTGGGATAGACCAGGATAAAGGAGATACTGTAAACGAACAAACAAATGAGCTAGCGACGAGCAACACAAACAGATAGGGACATGTCATGAGCTAAGTTATTAAGTGGGAGGGGTTTGTGGATGATTCTGTGTGTTTATCCCCTTTATAATCAAAGTTATTTTTGAATAATACATAGAAGTACCTGAATAAAACTGAATAATATCATGGTTAACCATAGTCCCATAGCCAATATTAAATTTAGCCTATTTCTATCTATCTGTTCCTATTCTAATAAGAGAATTTCATCATCGGCATCATCATATTCAGGACAAGCTTCATCTTTATCATACATCCTAACTTTATTATAGCACAGCCCACTATCTGTTTAACATTTATTCTTTGAAATATCTTGCTAGTGTCTCCGTTTAGAGAAATGGAGTAGAGAGGTAGTGACAATCACTGATGTCCATGATAAAAAAGGACCATCGTGCTGAATAATCAGTAAGTGTCTAGACGGCAGCTGATGAGCTAGAAAATGCTCCCATCAGTCATATTCATTTGGTTTGAGAGGCCTATCATGTCGACTCTTTTTTTCCGGTGACCTTTTGATTAGAGAGGTGAGGGATCAGCTGACCAGCTGTAAGAACTGTGCCTTGGCCAGACGGTTTTGTGCCTGCTTCATCGCACTGTCGTATGCTCTTTCTCAAAGTCCTGAGTAAGCACAACCAAGTGAACCAAGGTTACAAGGAACCTTGGCTCTACTCAGCAAGAGCAGGCGTGGCATGTGGCTGTAGCGGTCCAGTTTGAAAAACAAATCCAATCTCGAGGGCCTATCTGCTGCCTTTCATGAAGGTCCAGGCCTCTGTGATTAGGCTACACCGGGCCACTCAATGAGATATTGATTTTTCTGCTCTGCTAGTGAGGCTGTCACAATGCAGACTATTTGATTGACTGATGCCAGCTTTCCTGCCTCCTCACTCATACTGAGGTTTTGCAGTGTCCTTGCATATCCTCCCGCTCTACTGAGGCTTAGATAACGTAACCCAGAAACAAAAGGAGTCCTTTGAAAATAGTTTTGTTTCTTGTTTCTTGTTTCATTTCTAATTTTATTTATTTATTTATTTATTTATTTATTTATTTATGTATCTATCTATCTTTCTTTCACATCTTTAATAAGAAATAATTTTACTGCAATTTTATGAACAATACTCTTGTATCCTTGGTTTTTACTATGTGCTGATGAATTGAAAAACATTTTCATTTGCTTTTTTTCTTGGTGTATTTACTATCTAGAATTTTGTGTAAATGAACATACTTTTAATACACTATCTGCGTCTAGACATATCAATTCACAAAGAATCGTTGCTGTGATTTTATTTATTTATTTTTTTTAGACTCATTTTAGGATTGTGCAGTCTGTTTCTAAAATAGTGTACATTTATATGGAATAATTTTATGGCCCTGAGTAAATCTACAAGTCTGTCCTATTCAAAAAAAAAAAGAAAAAAGAAACTTTTTTTGACTATCAGTATTCTTTAAAACATATTACAGTACATTTATGAATAATCTTGACCAGTATTTTTTTTTTCTCCCCACAATGTAAATACTAACAGTATATTTTTAAAATTGGTCAGTAAAGATAATCTAATAATGTTTTTTTTTTTTTTTTACACAACAGGCCATGAAATTTAATACTGATGTATTGATTCATAATCTCTGTGAGATGATTCGCCTATATTATTAATATTTTCACATTGAAAAGTAACTGTTTTTGCCTTGTATACCTAAACTGTGCATGTGGGAAAATTGTTTGGTGCATATGTATTGAATTTTATAAACCTGTAACTTAATAAAAATACTCAAAGACAAATGTTTATGAGTCATGTCTTATGCCTTGGGAGGAAAAAAAACGAATGTGCGCACAGTTGTGTGGCATGATTCATATTCAAAGTGAGTGAAAAGTGCTGCTAGGCCACGATCTGACCCTTTCAGTGCGAGCGTGAATCTATAGCTAGCTCTGTGCATCGAGAGAGAGAGCATACAGTACAGAAATAGCTAATTACTTAATAGTTCTGTTCTAATGTGAGCTTTTGCAGTCCAATAAAGCTTTCAGAAGCTACAAACAAAGGCTTTGCACATGAATGAACCCACTGACTTTTTTATTCCATAGGATCTAAGAAGATTACAGATTGCCATGACTGCTTGTAGAACAAAGTATTTATTTTTACAACAAAGTCAAAGAGTATTAAGCCACTTTTAATACTTCTTATCAAGTGATATTAGTGTGATAATAGGCATGGTGATAATTTAATTACCACAGTACACTTAGTCTGGGGAAAAACTAATAATAAGCTAATAACTTTTTGGGTTTTTTGCTAGCCAATTATTTATTTCAGTATCCTCCTGTGTAATGGTTTGTTTCTTTGTTTGTTTTAACAGTCATTTGGATATGCAGTTCTGAAATAATGCCATTAAAGTCTAATTTCGATTATTTATTTCACTAGAAAGAAAATCATACACACAAATTAAAAAAAAAAAATAAAAATCTGAAACTCGTACATTTTATACAGATATTTTAGTGCTAAAAAGTTCGAGTAAAAACACACACAAAAAAGCTCAGTGGATTTATTTAATTCAAATGTGTGCATGTGTTTGAACTGAGTCACATTAACATCATTATTTTTCATATATTTTTTAAAGCGCCTGAATAAAATCAAACCTCCAGCCCACTCATAAGCTGAGACTCGAACCCTTGGCATTGGTATTTTAAAACAAGCACTTTATAACTGCTCTAATATTCCATGTGCCAAGCAGCTGTTTAAATCTATTACAATAGTTATTTATCTACGCATTAGAAAGTGT
>JAOTRN010000017.1:6012067-6026350 GCA_028566695.1 Bagroides melapterus
TATATATAAATGTGTTTATATTTATACACAACGATCAAGTCTGAGGTGACTGAGGCAAGGTAAAACTCCCTTAGATGAAAAGTAAGAAACCTTGAGAGGATCCAGTCTCAAAAGGGAACTCATCCTCATTTGGGTGACACTGGAGGGTGTGAATTATACTTATACAGTCGAATTATGTATTGATTCGGAGCTTGTTCTCCTCAAAGACCTCATGTAGTTGGCATCTCCTCTTTGAATGTCTGAAAGCTTCATGAAGCAGAATCCAACTGGTGCTGGAACATCCTAGTCCCACATGCTAGCAGGAGTTGGAACGATCTCACCATGCCACGGAATGGATGGAAAGAGAAGCAGAGGAGAGGAATTAGTGTAGCAACTGAACATAGGGTTAACCAGCACTAGATGATAATGTGCATTAGAGAAGATTTACTAGAGCACAAGATTCTATGATGTATTATGTGTACTGTATGCCTGACTAAAGAGATAAGTCTTTAATTAAATTATTCTTTTTTTTTTTTCTTTTTTTTTTATTTAAACAACAAAAAATTTTCACCAATATACCACAGATGTTCCTGGTATGAGAATCTGTATAAGTGGTATATTGGTGAAGATTTTTTGTTGTTTAAATAAATAAATGAATAAATAAAAATAATTTAAAAAAATGAAATGTGTTTTGGATGAATACATTAATAAGAGATGTAGTTTGGTGTCCTGCTGCTCTATTCACTCGTCTTTTTTATTGCCTTTATAGAACCAAGTGTGTGCAGTGCATTTTCATACAGACAATATGAATACATTTCATATTCATCTAAAAATATTATAATGGTTGAAACAATTGACTGCTGTGAGGTTTCTGTATCTGAAATATTCTATACCAATATTTTAGTGCTAGTGTCACAAATGCCTTTCAAATTCAAATGCCTTTCACCTGTGTTTTTTTTTCCGTCTTGAAAAAGTGTCAGTTCTTCCAGCATTATATTTTTCCCGTTTTACACCTGAAAACTTTCTTTTTTTACGATTCAGGTGTGCCAGAAGGGTGATGTGAAAGAAGGGAAAAAGTCAGTATCTAGTTGCCTAAAAATGTACATGTTGTAGCACCCTCAACCACGTTCATAAAGATGAGCTACATGGACATTTTCCCTCACCATTTGTAGGATAATAATAATAATCATAATCATAATCATAATCATAATCATAAATCTTAAAAGTAAAGGAAGTGGGCAAATAAGAGCTATACCACAGGTTCTGATAACTTTTTTTTATTCCTCTGTCCTCAAAAGCATTTGTATTTCTGGTGTGAGGATATTAATCTAAAATTAATAAAGCACTGTAATATCCAGCTGTACATGTTTTAAGTGTGTGTGGGTGTGTGCATATGATCATGTGAGTCAGAGGACTTACATTTATATATTATTAATTATATATTATAAATTATAATAACATATAATATATATATATATTTATTTATAAAGCAGTCAAAAGATTTGTTAGGCATTCTATGAATATCCACAAATTTTTTTTTTTTTTTTTTTTTTTTTTTTTTTTTTTTTTTTTTTTTTCAAATGAGAGTCTGCAAATAAGGCAAGGCAATACATTTTTGACCACACCTTTGTTCTAAAAGGGACTTGGCAGGTAATAACATAAAGAGAACTGTGGAATAAAGTGGCTTTACAACCTCCAACAGAGACCAACATATTCAAAAGGTCTTATCCACCTGCTGAGCAGCAAAACCCACGTTAGCTCACAATCTTTCATTTTTGACCGCAAAAATAGCAACTGCATGTAAACAGGTATGAAGAAATGGGTATTAAATATAGTTGTGCTATGGTGTGACCCACTGCAACACACAGTACAGACAAGTCTCAAATTTCTTTTCATTTTCAATGTCTTTTACACACACATATAAATGATTGTTGTGATTTGATGTCAGTTTCTACTAAAAACCAGAGTAGTGGTAGAATTCATCCTACTTTCTACAGAAGTGGGGGGATTGTAAAAGTTTTAGATTTTGTACTATATTTTTACCAAGCTTCCGGCTTCCTACTGTATTACTCCTTGTTTTTTCCTTTTCTTTTATTTAGACTAGAGTACTCTGTTAATCCCCACAGACAAATTTGGTATCACAACAGCCACAACACTAGAGCAACAGGGAGGAATAAGACTTAACAGCTCGCAATATACTCATACCATAAATGAGAGAAAAAAGCATAAAAATGTGTATAGAAATGACTCTACATGTTATCTACAGACTGATATTTTTGAACACATGAACTGTGGGAAATATACTGCATCGTAATATATACAAACTGTGTTCAAACTGTGAGGAGTAGTGTAGAGTGTATATAGAAAAAATAATAAAAAGTCTAATTATTGTAAAAAGTAATGGTGTGACCCACTGAAGAAATAACATACAGAGTCAGCAAGCGAATATTTTCAAGATGTAAGCAAATTATTGCAAATGAATGCTCTTTTTATTTCTTAGGTTTTTTTTTTTTTGTTTTATTTTTTTTAGTTTTTCTATTCTTTATTTTTATATCAGTATGTGTGTGTGTGAGACGCAGTTGTAATAGTGTGAGTATACATCAATGTACAGTGTGTAAAAATGTGTTGTGCAATATGCAGTGTAGGAGTAGAGTATGTAAAATCAGTAGCCATGGCCATCGTCCCAGTGTCCACCTTGGCCTTGTTGTTGACTCATTGTAGAGTCAGACAGCAGTACATTCGAATTTCTGTGTTAGAGTGTTAGACGCTGCTCTACAGATACTTGTCTACTAGAGAAGCAGAGCCGCTGTGTCCAATATGATAAGGATTGGTTGTTTTCCATGTTTACAATTTTCCTTGATCCTCTCAGTTTCGTCTTTCTACGAGCAGCACCAGGATGTCTATTTTGAAGATTAGAATTGCTAATCTTATTCAGTTTACAACATCTACCTGAGCTGATTACATCACAGAATACTGTATGTCGTAATTTGGTAATTTTTCTGGTATTAATTGAGATTATTTTTGCGCGTGTGTTGAATTTGTTCTAACCTCTGCCAAGCTTGAATAAAAAAGGTACATTCACTTCTAAGACTACTAAGAACCCCTGTGACTCTTTCTAATTCGCTACACTTCTAATCTCCTAATGGCAGCGCTATCAGATCAGTGTTAGGGGTGGGCCTGGGTCATGCTTACTGGCAAGCTGAATGGTGAGTAATTAGAAGTGGATCTGAGTGCTTTCCTAATTAAGTATAAATGCCAGGCTTGTCAAGAAGAGGCATCAGCCCCATCTGAATGCCGGTTGGAGACTTTATTAGTAAACAACACACAGGAAGTCTTTTTTTTTAATCACTGATACACAGATTTGCTTTTACTCTGGACATGCAATGATCACGTAGCTGTATGTTTTGTTTACAACTCGAGAAAAAGAGATTATCTCATAGCAACCGTCATTTATATTCCTCATCGTGACGAATGAAGAGATGCTATCACACAGTATATTGGCATAAACTATTTCTATGCCCTTAGTGATCAGCCCTAACTTTAAAGCACTGACAGGTGATGTGAATAACATTGATTGCCTCATTGCAGTTGCACCTGTCAAGGGGTGGAATATATTAGGCAGCAAATGAACAGACAGTCCTTGAAGTGGGTATTTTGGAAGCAGGAAAAAGCATAAGGGCAAATGTAAGGATCTGAGTGGCAAAGGCCAAATTATGATGACTAGACAACTGGAGTAGAATTTCTCCAAAACAGAAGATCTTGTGAGGTATTATTGGTTACTGCCTACCAAAATGTGTCCAAGGAAGAACAACTGATTAGCTTGTAAAAGGAACATAATGCTTGTTGATACATATGGTGAGTGAAGGCTAGCCCATCTGGTCTGATCCCACAGATGAAATACTGTAGCACAAATTGCTGAATTTGCTGCCTCTGCCTTGTGTGCATGAAGGTACATGTTCTCCTTGTTCTTTAGAGGTTTTGTTGACTAACTCTAGTCCCCACTCACCCACACCCCAGTCTACAGACAAGCATTGTAGGCGGATTGGAATTTATTAATTGTCAGTGGTGTGTGAATAGATGTGTATATGTGATTGTGCCCTTTGCCCTGGGTTGGCACTTGACCCAGAGTGTTCCAACTTATGCCACAAGTTCCAATAGGAAAAGCAGTAGAGAAAATGAATGCATGGACGTATTGATTTTAAGTACAAGTATTTAAAATGTTGGTGTTGGTGTTGGCATTGGAAGCATCCTTCAAGGAAACATTTATCTGTGAACTGCAGCCTTTTGTTTAGTTGTCCCAACATTTAATTAGGTGATTAGTTTAATCAGGGATGATAGCAGAAGGAAAAACACTGAAATATGGAAGGCAGAGTAGAAAGCTCTACAACCTGTGCCTAGGGACAACATGATGAAGCAGAGCGGTGACTGGGGTTTTTAAAATGTTTTATCATGTTGTATGTAATCAAATATACTCTAGCTTTGAGATACGGCTAATAAAACTGAATTTCAGTAACACTCCAGTTTGGGCTCTTACTCATAGACCTCTTACAACACTCATACAAGATTACACATATTTTTATTTGTAATTCTGCTTTCTACAGATTTAATATTTAATATACAAATGTAATATTCACATCTATTTTCCTATTGAACTTACAGCCAGTGAGTTTACTCAAGTTCTTGACCCTTTTCATCATGTTAAGCCTTAAAATGAAACTACTCATTACCAAGGTGAAAGATTTGGCTTATTTTTTCTTCTGCCAGTGCTTTTGAAGACTTTAGCTTATTATTATTATTATTATTATTATTATTATTATTATTATTATTATTATTTTATTTTCTATTTATTTATTTTATTTTATTTTATTTTTTATACTATTCATGTTCTGCATTGTCACTGGTCATCATTTTTGTGCTATTGTAGCTGACAATCCTCTGTTGAATGCACAGGAATTAGTCTCCATTTTTCATTCATTCTTGTTCGACCATCCTCGACTCTGTTTGCTCCATTTTAATAAATAGCAAACCAGGTTTAAGTCTCAGGCATGGCTGAATGATAGTACATGGATGCTTAGGCAAAAGGGTAGTTAAGCAGATTGTAAAAGGGGGCTTGGGGGAGGCTAACTAGAAATATCTTGGGACATTTGTGAAAAAAAAAAAAAATTCTTTCTGACTACTTTCCAGAAAGCTGCTAAAACTGGCAGGGAAAATAATTTCTCAGATATTATAGCCAACTAAGGACTAAGACCTAAAATTTATTTAATACTATTAGCTCAGTTCTCAAAATCCCAGTCTGTCAGGGCCTTGAGATGTCCTCTATGTGAAGTCTCTTTTTTGCACTTTTTGTGGGTAAAATTGAGAACTTCAATCTGCATTTCTGCCTTCTGCTTCTGATCTGTCAACTGACCCAGAGTGCTGTGAAGATTTTAATCAGTTTCAACCTTTTTCCCTTTCTTGTTTAAGTGATGATTTTCCCCACATGAAGCCCACTAGATTTCCACATAGTGCTATCCCTTTTCATCTCCTAAACAAGATAACAGGTCTGAGTATCTTGTTCATGATAAACATTTGCATAATGTCTGCCACTCTTCGTGCTTTTATTACTTTAAATGCAGTAGTACTTAAAAAAAAAATTCCAGATTCTCATAAAATCAGAAGATTTCTTCTGATGTTAACATTCTCTTTACTCTCTAAAGTTTTGGCAAAAGTAGTTCTCTCTGTGGTCAAATTTGAAAAGACATGAGATTTTTCAAACTTTCCTGGGTTTTAAAGCTTTTCATAGCACAGAGACAGCCTTGTTGAAGGTGACTAATGACTTGCTACGCTTAAGACCTGGATGGCTAACAAATCCGATATTTTTGTCTATGCCTCATCCAAACCTACGAATATTTTGCTTAAGACTGCTGGCAATATCTTTGAAGCCCTGGCACAATATGTTAGACTGCGAGTGAAGAATTGTGGGGCTTTGTTTAATTGCAACCTCAGATTTAAGCAGCATATCAACTGATGGAGAATTTTTTATCCACACATTTATTAATGAGATTTTATCCAGTTGTAGCGATTTCTTAAGTCAAATAATTTCTTTCTTTCAAGACTTGGAAAATGTTATTCATTTTTTATTTCATGTCATTTGGATGCATGTAATTTGTGGTATTTCAGCATTAATAAGGCTTCTGGAAATTGCTCACAATGGAAAATGCAACTAAAAAAAATTACTCACCGGCACCAAGTACAGAGACCCTGGTTTTGGCATCCGTGTGCTGACTCCATTTCAGGATCGAGTTTAACGTTTTACTGTTTATTTTTAAAGCTTTTAACAGTCTAGACCCCTGCGTTAAATCTTTGTAGTGCTGTGCCATTACTCTGCTTGTAGGTCTCTGAGGGCTTCAGATGAGTCTTTGCAGAGGTTATGAAACCCGCTTCCCAGCAGGTGTGCTTCCTCTATCATGGTATTTAAAGGAAATGTAAAATCATACTTTCATCAAGTAATGTTATAATTTACTTTTCTACAATAGATTTGGTACAAGACATTAGTCACTTGTTTGTTTTACATGTGCTTTATAAACCAGATTTACTTATGTAATGACATACTTACTGACCTACTTACTTAATTATGTACTTACCATATTACTGACATACTTACTTATTTGTTAATTTAAAAACGTGTTGAATTACTAGTTTACTTATAGACAGAATTACTTATTCATTTACTTAGTTACTTATTTGCTGACTTACTTGTATATTTTAAACACTTTTAGCATCACCTTGAACATAAAGAATAAAACTTGTCTTATGTCTTATAAACAAACAACCCAGTGTTCTGTATTGATTTCTTTGCCTTCTTACGAAAGCTGAATGATGGTTATTCGATCATGTTCCAATGGGGTGAATGTCAGTCCTCTTCTTGCTGCATGACTATGAATGTGGAGAACATTCAGCATGCATTAAAATGTCTCATTTGGGAAAGAGTCCATTGACATGGATAGAGTGTATTATAGCAAATGAAAAACAAACCTGACAAAACAACCCAGCAGTTACAATCAGTGTTTCTATATATTAATGTCTCACTTATACTGCAACAAGAGTTGAGACCAGAATTAAAGCTTAAAAAAAAAAAATAAAATCTTCTCTAAGTTTGGAACATTAGCTTCAAAGTGGAATGCGATTTTGCAGTGGAAGGTCAGCAAGGACCAGTTTCATGTCACATTCATTTTATGAAAGCAGCAGGAGGCCACAGAGGCAACACAATATTGTAATTCTTGGGAAATAACAAGGCTTTCAGTCTTCATCTGAACCAATTTCTGGCTGAGCCACAGAAAAAAAAACAACAACAACATTTTGCCGCACTCAGACAAGGGCACATGCCGACCGCTTTGTATTTCCTGTCCTTAGCAATGACATGCTAATCCGTAACTCAATAAAACAGTCCAAGGACATTTCTGCTGTGAGTGAGCATCTCAGCGTGAGGTATTGGTCCGCATCTCTTATTGGCGCCCAGGCATGATTTGGAATATCTTTATTTTACAACTCATTAGGCAGCCTCGTTTGGTGAAGGTTCAGCCTAAGTCACCCTAGCAGGTGCCGTGTGAAACGCTATGCAGGGTGAAGTGGAGTGTCAGAATTTTAATGCCTTAGTTAATCTGTTGGCAAATACTCGGCCTTTCTTTATGTGTTTGTCCTTGGTGGGAAATCTGGGTTAAGACCTCACTGTAGTCCTGACAGCCATCTGTATACTCTGGTGTTTAGTATTCTATGCAAGGCATGCAAGAGTTTAAGCAATCTTGCCAACAATCTGCCCAGGGATTCACAAAGCTTCATGTCTCTTCTGCTACACACTGACCTCTGCCTCTGAGTGGGTGGTGATATGCGCACATGTTCAACAAGCAATGATGTGGCATGTTTAGGCAACTCTCCTCATGCTGATTAACTTTCACCCTAAGATGTAGGCAGGCTACAATTTGGAGAACTTGCAAGATTCATGAAACCAGTGCTGACTCCTGATATTACGCTTATTGGAAGGTTGAAATGTTGTGACATGCCCTATTTTTGTTAGTACAAAGTTTAGCAAGCTGCGATACGTTCCATGTAGTTGTTTGGCTTGGTCAATAAATTCTTTTTGGATTTTGCATGTCTGTCGTGCAACTCATGCTGCTACTGAGATACCAATGATCCTGACCTCTTCTGCTCCCTGGACCTGCCTGCTCCATCCTGATGCCCTACTTCTGGTTGGAGTCTCATAACTTGGAGGCTGCTCAATGCTGCTGAGGATGACCCCATATACATGAGATACCACTTAGAATCTATGAAGATGGTATTGCAATTGAAATGAACAGTTTTGCACTCAAGTATCCATCAGTAAACTGGTCAAAAAATAGATTTCATATTAAAACTAGAATATAATTTTCTGGTTACATAATTGTACTTTTTGACCATATAGTAATAACACATGGTACAAGCACCATACAAATATAAATGAGTTGAGTTGAATCGAATGCCTCAGATATATTCAAATTTCATTCAAATTTCTATCTACAAATTCTTAACAGATTTTCAATGTAATACTCTATTACCAAAACAGGACATTCTGACAATCTACTGGTGGTTCATTTCATCACTTTGCAAGGCCAGGGCTCCCCAGACAACACTTGTCTTCAGTAATTTGTGATAAACAAGACATAAAAAAGAACCAAGGACATTGCTTCTTGGTAAAGGTTGAGTGTGTGCCAATATTTTATGAGCCTTTCGACCTCAGATATCCGTTCAATGAAAGTTTTTCCACTGGGGATGACTGGAGTGTTGATAACAATCAAATTTATTCTGCCTCATAACATGAGGTGTGCCGGGAACTCCTTACATATTTAACACTTATTTATTAATTTACTATATTTTAAGCAGAGATATAGACAAAGATATAGACATTTTTTTTAAGCAGAGATATAGACAAAGCCACAATTCCTACATACTGTATACACTAGTGCATCATATTATTATGAAGCTGATGACATGAGATAATACTTTAGTAGTATCCTAAATGTGTTCAATGTGCTCAGGATGTTAGAATGTGTTCTATTAGGATGGATAGTTTTTTCAGAGAAGATAATCATAATATATGAGAAAATTAATAGGTGTAAGCACAACGGATAAATACACCTGAATTAACGGATTGATCACTAAGTATAATGTTTCAAAAGGACGATACTTGCTGAACAATTCTGCCAACAGCATAATAGGCTGATCATTTCATAACAAATTGTAATGTTATGAGAAATACCAAGCCGTTCTAGATTCGATTAAAATATAATGACTGAACCATCAGGGACATGTACTTCTATGCTATTAGCAATGAGACTTTGCATGTAGAAATAATAACTTTTTTTAAACTTGTTAATAGCATTAATGATCCATGCAGATGTAAGTTAGGTAGACAATTCAAAAGAGGTCTTTTTTTTTATCAGAGGCCAAAAAAATAGAATTTCCACCTTATACACAAGTTCCTGTGTACAACTTTGAACTGATTTGTGATGTCACACTATACAGTGATAGTGACTGGCTTAAAATAATGTGTAAAGAATATAAAAAAAGAAAAATAAATAGAATATATTACTACTTATATTCTAGAATAAAGGAAAGAATATAAGTAGAAATGTAAAAAGAATTTGCATTTTCTCATAAGCTATTGTTGAACTAACATGTAGATAGTTAGTTTTATCTAGTTTTATCTCTGTTCCATTGGTGTTGGGAAGAGGTGAGATTTGTTCGTCCATCACCGGACTCACAACCCTCCCCCTTCCCAATACTCTGCTCCAGTAGCTTAAGACAGAGTCATGATACTCTACACACAGAAACCCATCAGTGTCCTGACTCATTTTTTATGACAGAGAGAACTCTCACCAAGCACTGATGTGGGTGATGTTTTAGTCAAATCTCCTTTGTTTGATTAACTTTCATCCTAACCTGCAGCCGCAAGATTTGTGAAAGCAGTGCTGAGTCGTGACATTAAGATTTGGTGGAGGGTTAAAACATTCTTATGCCCTATTTTTATTGTACCAAATTTAGCAAGCTGTGATATGATCCCTGTAGTTGTCAGGCTTGGTCAATAAATAATTATATTTTGCATACCTCAGTTATATTAAAATCTAAGAAATATAACCAGAACTCTTAATGTAATACTCTAAAACGGCATTATGACAATTTACTGGGACAACATTTATGGTTCATTTCTTCATTTGCAAGGTCAGAGCTCCCAAGACAACACTTGTCTTGAGTAGTTTGTGATAAACATGCATAAAAAGGACCAAGGACATTGCTTCTTGGTAAAAAATTTAGGGCAGACTCTCAGCGCTTTAAGAATTTGCAGTTTATTTGCACTTTTTTAAGTATTTATTTTTTTACCTAGCCTGCTTAAATGTTATAATTGTACTGTGGCGGTCGTAGACAGTGTTTAAGTATCAAAAAGCTTTAATTGTGCTGCCTGTTTATCTCTTTTCCTATGTTATTGTGGAGAGGTGTGAATTATTTTCCCAGCAAGGGGCTCACACCATTCCCTTTCCCATCACCCTGCACCAGTAGCTAGTCACAATACTTTACACACAGAAACCCTACCGTGTTTTGATTAATCTTATAACAAACAGCATAGATAAAATAATTTATCTGTTAATACTAATTGAAAATGTTTGAAATGATTGAAATTTTCATTCAGATGGTAGAACAGAATTCCAGTGAACTGAAAGGGTTAATAGAGTACATATCAGAAGCACTCTGAGAGCCATGGAGAGACACGCTGTATGGTACACCAGTCCATCACAGAGCACACCAGTCCATGCAGAGGCGTTTTAAGAAAAGAAAGACCTGGAAAAAACCCAACAGAGACAGTAAGAACACACAAAATTCTACTACTGCTCTGTCACTATGAAATGGGTAGAAAGGGTGAAGCTGCTTTATGATTTAGTTGTTTTTTAGCCCCAAATGCCGGAGAAACACATTTTTCACATTCATTGTTTTGCACACTGCTTTTATGTTTAGCTAGCTAAATACAAACTTGTTCTCAAATCGGTGGATATGATCATTTGTAACATTATCACCAAAAGACATGGTTCTGCTTATACCGAACAAGCAGGCAAACACATCAGGATCAGCTTTAAGAGTGTTTCTCACAGATTAAAGGTTTACTGTCATGTTGCGTGTCATGTTGTATGTTGATATTCCTGTCACAGTTCTTACCAGAGCATCAGCTATTTTAAGAAAAACATCTGAATTCTAGAAGGTGTCGACTTCATTCTAGTAAAATCTGTTGCTAGTCATAATTTTCTAGTGTTGATCCAACATACTCTCAATAGTTGAGGGACTGTGTGGATTTACATAATGCACTGCATACATATATTAACTTTAACACACAAGAATAGCTGCAGGCTAGACTTCAGTTATTGCATAATGAAATAAAGTAAGGTATACAGTATATGATTCAGTTACCAAAGTTTAAAAAAAAAAAAAGTCAGCCCATCTGGAGAAGCTATTTTGAGAACTAGCAACAAGGGATGCATTTTAATACTGGATGGCATTTCAGTAATCTCTTTGATTAATATATTCTCCTGATTCTCCTTACTGTGTCAGCCAGTATAGTACTTATGATGGGTAATTAACGAAGATGGAAAATTGGATGGGTGTGCAAGGTCTTGACTGAGGCCAAGAATAATTTTTTGGATGAAACTAATATTCAATAATAGAATTAAAGGGATGCATGATTTACTACAGAGGGTGATGCTCTAGTAAATTTGTGGCATTTTAAATTGTAATATCCTGACCTGAAAATGTGCACCAGGCCAAACACTCATTCATATCCAACCATAAAATACAGCCAATAAAGCTACTGTACAATGTATAATATATTGACAGAATAGTGTTATTTGAATTGTTTTTATTGTGTTTTGACTAAATATTAAAGAAAGTGTTTGTTTTAGAATTTGTTTTGTCTTTTTTTCCCACTGTTATGCACAGGATGGCTATAACAGTGACCAATTTAAAAGCCTATTTAGTAAATTTTAGATTAATTACTGATTGTGGGTTCTTTTGCTCTTTCTTCTGAGATTCTGACATGAAGGCATGATATCCTGCTTCTGTGCTATAATTACCCAACCCACCAGTGTGCATTTTTAGAAATTAATCACTGTGAAATCACAATACCTGCCAACAAAGTACATATTTAGTTTTCAGGGCTAAAAAACGTGCCAGAAGATTTGGCTGCAGGTTCTGCAGAGCTGATTAAGCCTAAAAGTCATAGTGGATTAGAGTGCTTTGCTTGAAGTGGGTTTCAACAACCACACTGGAATAATAAAACACTGACTACAACAAGATGTTTTGCTTGAATTAAAATATCTTTGACCTTAGTCTACACTCTTAAAAAAGGAGTCTTCTTGGGGTTCTATATAGAACTTTGGGCTTTTGAACTTGGCTCATAGAACCTTTCCCTTAAAAAATGGCTGGTATGTATAACCCCTGGAGAGCAATGAACCATTTATATTAAAAAGGTTCTAAAATTCAAAAATTGCTTCAGGTGAAGTCAGTGCTATTACTTTCTGAAATTTTATCTTTATAAACTATGAATGACAGATTTTAGAAAAGATCATTTCTACACAGCCATCCACAACGACAGCAATTATTCCTCCCTTCTTTCCTTCCTTCCCTCCATCTTGTTCTTTCTTTCTTTCCTTTTGAGCAAAAAGAACTAAAGGAGCTGGCTGTATTTGATCCACAATCCTTGAGTTTGATAAATAATTTAATTAATGTACAATATATTGGAGTGCACAAGAAAGGTGTAGCCCAACCCAATGTCCCCTTAAATTCAGCTCTCAGCTTTGACATTAAATAAAATTAGACATTATATAGTAATTCAGAATGTAGCTCCATAAATTTAATCTCTCTGTTCGGTCTCCCCAAGATCTCCCACATCACCCTATAGCTGTGTTACCTCCTCTGACTTCCTGTAGCTGCTTGTGTCAGATTTAAAACACTGATGCTTGGCAGCAACGCAAAAAAACCTTTGCAACCTACCTAACAATACTTATCAAACTCTGCACTGCACACCCTTCAAGCCTAAATGACATACATATTTGACCCACCATGTCTTAAGACACAATGTAGGCAAAGTACTCAAGAATCTTCTCTTTCATGGTACTCTGGTCATCAAATTAACTTCCCTTGGCTAGAGATAAAAGGATCTGCTAAATGGAGTAAATGTAAAAAAGTTGTTTTTACTATCCAGTATATATAGGAGCCCTGAGTAGTCTACCAATGCCTATTTTACATGAAAAACAACTTCAGCATATACTGTAAGAGTCTTATAAGTATGTAGTCACAATTGTTTACAGACAGATTCTTTCACATTTAAATGAATGTATCATTATTCCAGTGGGTTAGGTACATTAAGTTAACTGTGCCTATAAAATGGCTTGGAAAATTCCAAAAAATTATGTCAAGCTTTTAGTTTAGGTGTACCTGTGGATATATTTTAAGGCCTACCCTCAAACTCAGAGCCTCTTCGCTTGACATTATGGGAAAATCATAAGAAACCAGCCAAGTAAAAAACGTGTGACCCTATGGTTTATCCTTGAGATGAATTCCCTGCAGGTACTGCTTTTATCTGTACAAAAAAATAGTACACAAGTCTAAACACCATGGAAGCATATAACCATACCACTAAAGAAGAAGATACATTCTGTCTCTTAGAGATGAATGCATTTTGGTGCAAAAAAGTACAAATCAATCCCAGAATAACAGCAAAGGATCCTGTCTAAAGGATACAGCTATACAAGTATCTGTTTCCACAGTAAAACAAGTTTAATATTGACATAACCTGAGAGGTTGCTAAGCAAAGAATAAGCCATTGCTCCAAACCTGCTAGAAAATCCAGACTCAATGTACTTTTTGGAGAAATGTCCTCTGGTCTGCTGAAACAAAAATTTAATAAAGATAATATGTTTGGAGGAAAATGATTGCAAGCTGAACAACACCATCCCAACTGTGACGCATGAGGGTGGCAGCATCATGTTCTGGAGGGCTTTAATGCAGGAGGGATTGTATACGGCATCATGATAAAGGAAAATGATAAAGTTCATTTATACACGAGTCTTCCAAATAAACAAAACTTTGGTTTATACCAGCTCTGTCTGGAGGAATGGACAAATATGTATATACTGTAGGCAGCCGGTGAATAAAAGCTTTAAAGACATGACGTTGTTCACATCCACTCTTGAGTATTGACACCGCACATTTGAGAGCATGAAGCAGCTCATGGGGGCTCTTAAACCC
>JAOTRN010000017.1:6067247-6079348 GCA_028566695.1 Bagroides melapterus
TGTTATGTTATGGAAACCAACACTGTAATGAAGGGAGGCTTAGAAATCATCATCAGAGGTACATGCTAAAATTCACAATAGAACATTCACAATGCCTGGTGTAATTTGGGCCCCAAAAAATTCTGGATTTGCTTCAATCTTGGCATTTGTGTGTGTGTGTGTGTGTGTGAGAGAGAGAGAGAGAGAGAGAGATAGATAGAGAGAGAGAGAGAGAGAGAGAGAGAGAGAGAAAGAGAGAAACAGACAGACAGACAGAAAGAGAGAGAGAGAGAGAGGGTGTGTGTTTCTCAAAAACGAATCCAATTTTGTTTAATTATATTTCTCAAAAAATATTGCATCATTTTTCACTAATATAATCATTGTTTTTACTGACTAAAGGCAGTAACCAAAATAACACACAGCAGTGAGTTAGTGACTGTAAACTATGTCTTACGAGCAAAGGTGTATAAGGTGTGTAATGACATAAACAGTACATAGTTCTTTATTAGGAAGAATTAGAGCTAAATTCAGAGCTAAATTCAGGTCTCATATTTGAAATCATTTACTTTAGTATCAAAGTGAGGATGAATTAGGGATAAGTGAATATTTTAAAAAATGGCTTTATTTTAATGAATTATTAATATGACTATATTTTATCATGGCATTGTCAAATTGTATGAAATTGATGAATATCAGCCAGTATATTCTTTCATCATCAGTTGGTTTGGTACTTTAATATTCTCTTTTTTTGTGATTCATTATCTTTTGCTGTTTTTATCCTTTAGGATGAGTTAATCAAATTATTAGCAGATTTATTTATTTATTTATTTATTTATTTATTTATTTATTTATTTATGAATTTATTTATATTGACAACACAAATGGCAAAATGATGATATTACAAGCCCACTGCTGGCATTAATTAGCAGGCTGCTGCCTCTGTGGCTTCCTCATTGAGTATGATGACCAGATAGACGCGCTTCCTCTTTTATCTGCAGTAGACTAGGTTATGTTGACAACCAGCCAATAATGGGGCCTTGTTCTTCCACTTAACAAGATTAAGATATATCTGACTGTGCAGTGTCTAATATAATTTGCATTCTCGGTGTTCAGATAATCATCTCCATAGCCACTTTCCTCTTGCCCTCTTGCATCTCCTCCGACTTTTAGTTTTTAAATCCCTTTCTGACACATTTTTTTTCTCCATGTCAGCTTTTTTTTTCTTACAGGCAACATTGGTTCAGAGATGTCACGCATTGCTGTTTTTCTCCTTTATCTCGGACAGCCAGTGTCACCTCCTCCATGCTTGATGCAACAGCAGCCCTTCAGGTTGATGAGCTTTATCAAGCCTCGTAGCAGCACAGTAAAGTGATGCTATATTGTGTTTGTTCAGTATGGATTTTCCTTCGCTTGCCTTGTGCAGGCCTTGCATGAAGCTGCCTGAGGGGCTTGTGTGTGGGGGTGCTTTTCGGTCTCTGCTGACACGTGTGTCTGTGTGTGTGCATGTGTGTGTACGCACATGTGTTGGCAAAAGCTGGCAAACCCATGGGTGCACGGAAGCTTGTGTCAATAACATTAATCTGAGTTGTCTTCTTAGGCAAGGGAGCAGACAGACTTAGAGAAAGACTGTGTGAAATAGTGAGCTGTTCAGCTTGGATGCTGTGTGTTTCCAAGCTTTACAAACAGCATGCCATACAAAAGCTGGAATAAATGGAAACCAGCATCAGCATCCTGCCTGAAAGCAATGTTCACTTTTGATCTCCTGTAGCGGCTAATCAATTAAGTCTTGTGACGTAAAACAGAGTGATGGCTGCCATTTGTTCGGGGAAAGATTTGGCTGTTCTCTATCTAATGCTTCTAGTTCCTGATCAAGTTAACAAACTGCAACCAAATGCACTGGTCCATGTTGGATACATTTCCGATGACATGCTGGCTCTGTAAGATTGCAATAAGGTTTCATTATGGTTTCATCATTAATAGGAGGGAGAACAGTCATTCAGCCAGACTGCTTTTATAATTAATGAGACATTTTCTTTCCAAATCTCTCACATTAAAGGAACAATGTGGCTTAATAACTCATATGGCTAACCGCATAATGAAGATTTGTGCTCGCTTGAAAGCTTTTAAATGTGGAAGTGTCAGCCTGTGTTTGACCTGTGAGACACTTTTGCTTTTAGGGAAAATTCAATAAGAAAGAAAGATCACGTAATATACAGTATTTCATCACAACTCTTTCTAGCATTATCTACGTTATCTACAAACATTCAAATTGTCCACTTGAGAAATGAGAAATTTTTTAATAATAGTATGTTCTCACCCAGAAATAATGTTTTTAAACTAATGCAAACAAATCATCATCCTTGAAAATAAGCGATTATTTTCCAATTGCACTCAGTGACCAGGAACTCTTGTTGTTATTTACTGCCTTTAATCATGCCCTGTTTCCCCTGGACTATAAATACAAGTTGTTGACCTGCACAAATCAAGTAACAGATATTAAAGATACATAATAAAATAGTTGAACCATAATAAAAACCTTCCCATATCTGAAATATATCCATGAAAAGGTTGTCCAACAATACCGTGAGGAAGATGATGAAAGACGCAGGCCTAAAATGTCCTAGAGTTACACTTACAAACATGGTGTAGAGTCATATAGTGAAAAGACATCGACACTCCTGTGATAAGATGATTTAAAATTTGTTGTGCGATCTTATTGTGAATAAGAGCAGTGGAATATTTTATTATGAATACAGCAGCAGTTAAGAAGAGCGAGTCTACAGTAACCACGGGAGATTATTATCGATACACTGCTGTTTCATTCCAACACTAGAATGGAAATCAACTTATCGGACATTTCCAATCAGTGTGGAGAAATGAATAATTTTACTGCTTTCAATCTGAGACATCAGGAAAACCGTACACAGAATTTAGGGGACTGAAATAACACCTTTCGAAAAGTAGAGGCTTATAAAGAACACAAGAGTTTGATATCACCATTTACTCTGAAGATATAAATATTTGTTTTCTGGAACTTTTTATGAATATATTGCCCCTAGTAGGCTAGATAGAAACAGACATACTTATGAAAAACTACAAATTCTTAACCACTGAGTGTCTACTTTCATATGAGCCATTAATCACCACCGCAGTGTGACATGACAAAGAAATTTAATGCTCAATATGGACACCACAAAAATTCCATTTTTGTCCTCTGGTAAAAAGAGTTAGACATGAATTGGTGTGTATGTGGACCTATGAAACCTGGAGGACCACAGCAGGAGTAGATAATCAGGATAAATCAGGTGCAGAGCTTGATCACTGATACCAGCTTCACATCAGGCAACAGAAGTACACTCACTTCACCAGAGAACAAAGGAACAGATGATTAAGTATGCTCTTATTATACAGTATTAAAGGGGTATACGTTGTGATCGGCATGTAAGTGTGGACTCCTGCAGGTCTGTGAAAGAATAATTAAAAACAGTGAGACAGAAGGCAAACATCAGCCCTACAGATTTACAGAATAATAGAACAAAATCTCAATCAGGTAGATGTAGATGCTTGAAGAGCAATTCTATATAGAATTTTAGAATTCTGTCTTGATGTGAACATTTACTGGGAGCCATTTTAGTACTATATATGCATACCTTATACGGTACATACTGCACACACACACACACACTCACACACAAACACACACATTGATGTCCAAAATGAAAGCATTTACTAGTGAAAATTATTTTTTAATTTAATAAAATATTCATTATAAATGATATTATTGACATCTTGAGTGAAAAGAAAAGAAAAGAAAAGAATTTTCTTAGTATTTGGTTTGTCACCTTTTTTTGTCTTAATGACAGTGTGCACTCAGGCTGCCATGGACTCCACAAATTTGTGCAAAAACTTATGATCCATTTTAGATCAAATCCATCGGAGAGTTGTCTGAACATGTGCTTCAATAGAAAAGATTAGACATGAGGGAAAATGTGACCTTTTGTACAAAGCACTTAACATCCTCAATATAACACATTTGCATACATTTAAATATCGACCTAGATATAATTCAGAATCTTGAATATTATATATTCAATATATTAAACATTTACCTTCCAATTTTTATTACAAAAAAACAAAAGAAGTCTGGTTTCAGACCCCAGTGTGTATAGAGCTTGTTTATGCACTTACTGGAATATGTAGACAGCAAGACATTAGTCCAACCAAGAGGCAATAAAAGCATGAATTATTTTTTTTTACTACATCATGTAAAATACCCTGCAAGCCATTCCTGGCTGTATATAATGATAAGTGGAAGAACAAGAGTTACTATGTAATCAGAAAGCTTACATTTGTAATCCTGCAACAAAGTCCTTCTGCAAATGACAAAGAGAAATCTCTGTGGATAAATATAATGTACTTCTACTGAATCATTCATACACTCTCGCAAGTCTCTTCTCAAGTCAGACAACTACATACTTTTACAGAATTATCATTGACTGCTGATTTTTTTCTTTTTTGTTTTTTTTTTCAGAGCCAGGCCTAATAACAGGTCCAGTCAGTTTATGCTTTTGTGCTAGCTCTTAGTCTTTGGTAAATTAGAGTAATGCATTCTTTGAAAATATCACTACTCAGGAACTCCTGAGTATAACAGTGGTGCCAAAAAAAAAAGTTTAATTAAAAGTTTAGTTAAATTTTTTTTTTTTTTTAAGGAATGAATATGACCGAAAAGAGACCAATGTACTGTAAAGTACGTATATTAACGGTAAGATGAAGATTATATACTGTAGAAACAAAAAAATCGACCCTACAACTGTAGCTAAATTGTTCACATTGGCTCAGCACACCTCAATAAATGTCTAGGTACAGGGTGTAGGAGTACAGCTGACATTATCCTTCAGGCAGACAGGATAGTGTTCAATTTTTGATAGAACGATGTCTCCCACTGGGGCACTGGAAGAGCTGAAAAGAGGTGGGTGATGCAATACAGTCTAGTTACAGCAAAATGATGTCTACCAGTTACTAATTCTAAAGTACAAATTATAAAAGAAAGCTTGTCAAAAGACATCATCTTTTGCTGTAAAAATTCAACAGCTCTTTAAGAGCTCTGGAGGTGGGTTTTGTGTTTAAGTTCATTGTTAACTTTTAAACACTGAAGATTTTAACACCTAAAACAGATTAGGTCCTTTGTTGCATTATTAGTGAGGGGGGAAAGGCTACATGTCTTATGCTTCTTGTGCAATTTCGACTAAAATTTTAATGATTCTAGAATGCCAGGATAGCAGTGTAATATACTCTACACAAAATAAACACAATCACCTTTGTTTGCTTTAAAACATTAAAGCACATTTCCAAATAGGCACATGCTGACTTGAGTACCTGCCCTTTTGACTCCTTGACAGCCATATCATAAAGCATCCAGCTGGCCCATGAAACAACGGTGCATTCCTGGAGAGAAGACACAATCCAGCAGCAGGAGTCTCAACCCCACATGCTCCATTTCCCCAGATCTGGTGACTTAGCCTTGGCTAGGATAGCTTGCAGGTCGGCTTGGCTGAGGTCAGGTTGGCTGAAATTCGGAGAGATTGATTGGTCTTGGGCGACCTCCCTGATGAGTTTGAGGATATTTTGTAAATCACTGCAGAATCAGGTAACCTGGCTTGGTCTGAGCACTTCATGTGTGTATTATTTCAATGTAAAATGCATGATTCTTTTTATTTATTTTATAAAGTTACACAATTTCCATAATTTTGCTTTTGTACATCACCACGATGGATTTGATGAAACAATCAGTATGTGATTGAAGTGTAGACTTTCAGTGGGTTTAACAGAAATATTGCATTAATCATTTATTACAGCCATTTTATTACATTGTCCCGGTATTTTCACAGGCTCAAATGTAAGGGCATAAAAGGGCTGGAATTGATAAATATAGATTTGGATGAGCAACGCCGAAAGGTCTGGAGAACCATGATGGCACATGCTAAAGTGGACAATCACAGTATTCTTTACTGAGTGATGAACAACACCTTCACAACACCTAGCAAAGTGTAACATTGCAACATACTGTAAAACACCTACCACTTTCCACCAGAGTAAGCCCTCCCCCAATTATACTGAACCACTCTCCGGTCAAAGAACACTTCCTGGTTTTAGGAATTTTAAAACACGTGTACACCTGTAGCCGTCACAAAGTATTGTTAGTCATCTAAGTAACGAGTCATTTCATAGTGTTCTCATCGTTTTCATCTGTTTCACCATTGCGACTTCTATTGTTTGAATTGAGTGTTTGTGATTTCTCCATCTTTGCAATTTGGATTTGTTTACCTGGTTTGATTGACTTCTGGTTGCCATTCGTTTGCATGTTCCTCTCCTTGCTTTTGGATTACATGTCTGATTGTCTGTTTTGGCTTCGAAATAAACTCTGCACACTGATTTTCAAAATCCCGCCTCCGGAGTTCCATTACAACATGTCAAGAACATACTCAAGGATGTAGGAGAGTCATTGTCAAAGTCAGTACAATCAAGAAACATCTTCATGAGTGCAAATAGCTAGTTTTACTTCAAGATGCAAATCACTGGTAACACTCATTTAAAAAAAAAAAGGTTGCCTAGTTCTGGAAGAAGATGAAGCAAAGAAAACATACTAGAATGATGCGAAAAAGTATAGAAAGGGCTTATGATCCAAAGAAAAGCACATTATATAGCAAATAATAGAGGAGGCAGGTTTACTGGATGCGCATGTATGGCTACCAATATAACTGGGTCACTGTTGTTTATTGATGATGTGTCTGCTGATAGAAGAAGCAGGATGAATTCTGAAGTATAAAGGGCTTTCTGTCTGCTCAGATTCAGTCACATGCTGCAAAACTGATAGGATGGCATATATGGACAATGATTAAAAATGTACCACAAAAGCAACCCAAGAAGCCCTTAATGCAAAGAAATGGAATCTAAAGTCACATGACCTCAAACCAACTGAACATGCATTTCACTTCCTGAAGACAAAACTAAAGGCATCCAGGTAGTAAAATATTTCTTATATTTATAACTGTTAGTTTGTCTAGTTATTTTTAAGCCTGTGAAAATGGAGGGACTGTGTAAAAAATGGCTGTAATTCCTAAATATTTTGTGATAAACTCCTTAAATTAAAGTTGTAAGTCTTAGATTAGATTAGATTAGATTAGATTAGATTAGATTAGATGGGTCTTCAGTCTTCATTAGAATTATCATTAAAATGTGATGTGGTGGTTGGTGTCAGGTGGCTTCAAAAACATTCATGGTAACCATGATGCCCCTTAATGCTAGCAGGAATTAGAAAAGGTGAATTAGATTGTTAAAACGTTTATACTTCAATTTTATTTGCATAGCACTTTTAACAATAGACATTGTCACAAAAGGAATGTAAAAACTCAGAATAGAAAAGATAAAATATTAAATGTAAATTTATATTTATCTCTAATGAGATAAGAGGAAGAAAGAGGAACCAAACTCAAAAGGGAACCAATCCTCATCTAGGTGACGACAACTAATGCAATTATAAATAATTTACTTTCTATAAATGTGCACTATATATATAATAAAGATAAAATACTGTTAGCGTTAGAGTTAGTATGGGAGCTACAGAATAGAGTATAACAGAGTTTGTATATGTGTGTAGAGTTTGTACTTTGAGTTTAGATGGGTCTTCAGTCTTCATTAGACATTGTTTGGACAACTGTTTGGACAGTCAGGGAAAATTTATTCTACCACCTGGGTGTCCACCTGGAGCTAAACAAAGAATGTCTTCAGGTAAGTGGAAACTGGTCAATTTTTGTCTTTGTTAGCAAGCATATGTGTTTTAAGGAGGTAGCCAATCAGAACTGAAGGCAGGCCAGTGTCTCTCTGTTCTTTTCTGTGGGAGCTGCAAAGAAGGGCATCAGCTGTATATTGGATGGAAGAGCTAAGGCTGCATGTTGTGCACAGCATGATGTTCAACATACAGTTACTGGCTTGGTAAAACAGCACAATCTGGAGATCTGCTAATGCCAAAGACCAGTATACGAAACACAGCTGATGATGTGAAAAGTAATGAAAAGCAAAGAAATGCAGTTTTGTTACACCTGGGGCCTTTACCATGATGCTACAGTAGGGTTCCAAACCTATCAGGTTTTAAGGGTTACAGGATGATGCTCATCAACGTTCTCTGTCAACTCAGGCTTTAAACCTTAGGCTTCCTTATGATTAGTCCACAAACACATGCACGTAAATGTGTGGTGACTTCACTGAACAAGTGAGCCTTCAAAATAGATAGAGGAGCAATAATCATGCAGAAATATAAAGAATAAAACAACCTGTTGTAGGCATGGAGTAGTGCTGTTTCTGCAGCCAAAGCAAGAGAGAACTGTTGGAGAAAGTTTTCTGACTAAATTATCTGTGGAAAATTGATATGTTTCATGCAAGTAAGTATGGGAAAGCCAACCAATTTTTATCTATTCATAAAAACGCTTTCTCTGCCAAGTGCTTTTCATACGATTTGCTCTGAGATGTTTACAGGATAAAAAAAAAATGTTGAAGACATTGCAACCGACGCTATGTTGTATTGGTTGTGTCACTTAAATGTCATATCACTCACACCTGATTGGTCCAAACTCTGTTTGAGATCTCTGCCTCAGAGCAGATTAGATGTGCTACAGAGCATTTAGGAGTGTGAGTTGCTATGATGTAAAAGTCGAGACACTTTCATAGTGTCTAAAACTCAGGGCTGGCACTAAGCTAAACTGAAACCTACCTAGCTAGCCGCTTAAACTGGCTTCATGGTATAGGAACCTGGTACTGTGCAGAAACTGGGTAAATATTTTCTGGTCTAACCTCTTTGTAGAATCTTGTCCAGCCTTGTTCCTTAATTGATTATTTTCCCTCATGTGTCTTTATTACTCACGCCTGTTTTCAGTTCATGCTGTAATTAGTTTCTGTATTTAAACCCTCATGTTTCTGTGTTCGAGGCAACATATTGTTTAGTGTTCCTACTCCTGTCTTTACAAAGCATTTTTTTTGACTTCCTGTACTTTGACCGTGTTCTGCTTCCTAGCTCACATGTTTAGGATTATCTCTGCCACAGTTGTTTCAAAATGGTTTGTCTGTGTACTGTTTATGACTTTTGATTCACGTTTTGGATTTGTCTGCCGGCCTCTAATAAAACGCTCAAACCACACATGCATCCATCTCACCTCACATTACTTGACAGAAGCAGAGCGAGAAAAGATTTGTAAAATGAAATATTAGATATTGACAGAAACACTGACACACATTGTTTAACTCAGTGAATTGTTCAGTTAAATGCAGGAACTACTGTCTATTCCATGTTCACTAAACATTTGATTTTAAACATTTCACTTACCAAATAGCAGGTTTTCACTCCATGGGTGGTGTAAGTAATCCCTGACATCATTCTAGCCCTATATATCTGACAAATCTGTATACATTTTGATACAGACACAATGTGTTTGTATAAGTGTTGGTTCTTGCACTAACACTGTGACCCAAACACACTGTATTGAAAACACTCTCAAGGCCTTGAATGCTTTGATGATGGCAACAAATAACCACTCAAAATCTCTAGTTTGTGCCCATGTGTTACGGACTAATATTAAATATATATGCTATTAACGATAACTGACCTCCTAGAAGCCTACACACTATACAACAAACAGATAGTAAAATAAATTCAAGCAGTAAGTTACCTCTACCTCACAGTAGAGCCCTGTGTGGGACTGTTTTCTTAATCCCGCTCCCGCTGATTTTCTGACCATTAATGCCCTCTCCCGCAATGCGTGTGTCCAGCTCCCACGATCTTTGTGTCTACTCCCGCCCGCATACACAAAAATTCTGTCACAGCTTATAAAGATTGTGTAAAAATATAGCTTACAGAATAATAACAGCCATAAACCGTTAAAATGATAAAATAGATCAATGTCAAAGTAAAGCACAACACTTGACACACACCTTAGGGTTTTTATTTTTATTTATTTTTTTATTGGCCTTAAAAAACTCTAACATATAAATACTTTTCAAACAAAACATTACAACTAGCAGAATCTAAAACATATTTCAACATGTGCTTATAACCACGCCTAATTATAACAGTTAAACTCAGAGTCTGGTAGTTGAGTGTGAGCTGCTGCAAAATGAATGAAAATCTCAAATGTTAACTGTATTTAATTTATATACAAAAGATATCACAGGTGTTTATAGCTTTTTACCATCCTGTATTAAAATATATATTACAAACAACTTCATTTGTTGACTCCATGTTATATAAACCTATTTAATATCACAGGACTTTGGGATGGCAGTACTCACGTTATTTACGTTTGGCCGCACACTCCACCTGCTCCCGCAAGATTTGCGTTGGGTCCCGCAGGATCCCAATACCAATGTAGCCTTCTACCTCACAGCTACAGGGTTGGGGGTTTGACTCCCACCTCTGTCCTATGTGCCTGGAGTTTTCATGTTCTCCTCATACTGCAGGGGTTTACTCCTGGTACTCTGGTTTCCTTCGCCAGTCCAGAAACATGCAACACTAAATTTCCTGTAGAACGCAAATGGCTGTGTGGTTGTGCCCTGAGATGGGTTGGCGCCCTGTCCAGGGTGTTTTCCGATTTGTTTCCCAAAAATCCCTTGGGATAGATTCCAAGTTCCCATTGACCTTTTGTAGGACACATGGTACAGAAAATTAATGGATGGATGATTATAAACAAAAACGTTTATATAAATTGTTCATTTCTGATCTTAAGCATCATTAAATTGACCTGAAATAAACTTTCTAAAAAAAAAATCATCATATCTATGAGGTATGATACATACTGTATGATTCACAAGGCTTTGGGGATAAACAGGGAACAGGTACGTTAGTGGTCAGGTGGGTGCGAGTGTTTAAAACTCCAAGCTGGATTAGGATCAGTAAGAAGAGTGGTGGCTCCTGGATTGGCAGTATTTTATGCGACAGTTTCGCATGCATTATGTAAGTATTATACCGTATCTCATGGTCATCTTCAATAACCACTTCACCATCAGCAGCATTGCACACACTGACATGAGGATGTGCAGCTCAGCACAGACAGTAACCTGAGCTCAGAATCAAACCAGAACCCTGTGAGCCACCCTGACAGTATCATTATAGAACTTTAATTAATCCTCTTTCAAGTGTACTGGACTGAGAAGAGTGCAAACCATTACAATATTTTTTTAAGTTTGAATGGTTTGACAGGAAAGGGATACGTTTGTTGTATGTTTTGTAGGCATTTGTGGATTTACTGGCGTCAATACACATTCGCTTTCATAGTCCTAGTTACGTATATATAGTTAAGTTGACAGAATCATCTAGGAGGTGGAAATATTCAGATAAACATTGTAAGAAATGTTCAGTCAATTATTACACTTTATTGAAAGGAAGTTTATTATGAATATAAATTGCCTTGAATTCTTGCAGTAGAGCTGGAAATTACTATGTGCTCTCTTTTAAAGTTTCTCTCTCTCTCTCTCTCTCTCTCTCTCTCTCTGTTAAACGGATGTCTAAACTTTTAATGGGAGTGAAAACTTGCTTCATTTTTGTTGGGACAAGTTAAACTGGCTATTTTGAAATCTCACTTGTGCAAGAACAAAACCAAAAATGTTTATTTGTTTTGCTTGTTGATGTTGTTTTAGTACTGTACTTGGCAATGTTAGAGAAATCACTGAGGACAAGTATTACCAGGAATCAAAGAAATGTGATTTATTTGTTTAGCTAATTAATGAACTAATTAATCCATTAGTTTCAGTTATTTTTTGTTTTTTTTACTATTTTTAATTTAAAAAAATCTTTTAAAAGTGTTCTTAAAAGTGTAAATGCCATCTCTCTCTCTCTCTCTCTCTCTCTCTCTCTCTCTTTCTCTCTTTCTCTGTATGTGTGTGTGTTCCTTTCTAACTACAGTACATTCTTACTAATATACTCCAGTATCTATCTTAAGTTTGAATCTACTTTCTCTGAGATGAAACCAGCACTTGAATAAAAATATAAAAGCAGTTATTGGATGTTGAGTACATTTTAATGAAGAGATTTGTTTGTAAACGTTAGAACTACAGTATACCATTGTTGTCACTATTGC